>JAWNNP010003125.1:0-15552 GCA_035044805.1 Leucophenga maculata
CATCCATACAAACTTTCGCATTTATAATATTAGTAGGATTTTACCCGCTACTCGATTGCACACTAAGCATTCCTTATCATTTACCATATTTAATGAAAATAAATATAGGTATTCCCACTCCTTGTCACACATTTTTAATTGAAAGATAATATATTTTAATAGGTAGTAAAAATAGTAATGATAAAAATAATACAAAATTAATAATTGTCTTAGCGATAATAATAGTACTTAATAATATGAATAGTAATGATAATAACAAAAATAATACTACTTTATAAATGTACTTATAATATAAGTTATATCTATTTCTTGTTATTTGTTAAACTCCTAAGAATATAGAATTCTTATCTACATAGTGTACAAAACTAATTGCGCAAAGCGACGTGACGCAGCGATCAACTGAGTAAATAATATTCTTTGTCTTAAGCAAAAAGCTGCCGACTTCGGCAAGACTTCGTGCGTATGCGTGCAAAAACACGAAGGTCTTCTGCTGGGGGCTATGGCTGGACAGCCTGGCTCAGAGTGTAATAATACATAGTGAAGTCACTTCAGCCATGCGCTCTCGAAACAGCTACAGTTGAGAGCGGATAGCTACACTCAGTACGCGACGATGTTTTACTCTCTACTGCTCTCAGCCACATATTTTGTGAGAGTTGCAATAGTTTCTATAATTGCACCATGGCCTGGGTCTAATGCTTGCATATCAAGTTTTTTGTTATCGCAGTTATTTGGTTTTTGTTGTATTATGCCGTTATTATCAGCAGATGTTGTATTTAAGTTTTGTTGATTGTCAACAATGTTTATGTATTCTTTACTACACTTGTGAATTAGCTCTTAGTTAAAATTTCAATTCTTTTTTTTCTGCATTTGTAAGCAAATAAAAAATTAAGATTATTCGAATTTGATATGTTCACTTCTATTATTGTTCCTTTGGGAATACGTAGTCCATATTTAAAGTTTCCTTAGTTACACTCAATTTTCAGATCATTTATAGAATTGCTCTCATTTTCCGTTAGTTCAAAGTAATAGCAGAATTTAATAAAACTATCACTTCTTTTTATTAGTTCACTGCACCGGTAAGTATCTTGCAGATTTTTAAATTGTCTGATAAGAGTCTCGCCATCAATGGCGACATTCATTTTGTTCTGTTATTTTTTTTTTTTACAGTAATGTAAACTCAATAGATAACCGGTTTGTGCGCTAAATACAGAAACGTATTCGCACTTCGCCTGAGATTAAGGCATTCCTAAACATTAGTTACACCAGCGTATGCAAGATTTTGCATGAACACCTTGCCGTAAAAAAAGTTTATTTGCGTTGGATTCCGCATACTTTGACAGTCGCTCAAAGAAAGGCTCGTATGGATTGGTGCAAAAAAATTCTGAAAAAATACGAACGTGGTGCTTTAAAGATGTTTATAAGTTCGTCATATGTGACTAATCTATATATATGCGTATGAGAAGGAGTTATCGACCGTGTGGGTGTTCGAAGACGAGCCAAATCCAACAAAAGTTATTCGCGCGCGAAGCAAATGGTCGCCTGTTTCTTAGGCCGAATGGTTCATGGGGCCACTGTACCGCTTAAGCAACGTTGGACGGATAATTCTGAATGGAACATGAACATTTGTTTCAAATTCGCAAAACCAATCACCCTCCACCTAGACAATGCAATCTCTAACACATCGGGTCACACAAGAAAGTTTTTCAGCACCCAAAAAATCGAATTGATATGTCATATGTCAGGGCCGTACAGCCCTGATTTATCAACATTATTATACGCCCGAAGAAGCTGTTGATGCGTTCACAAACCATGTTTTGGAGGTGCCTCAATCGGAGTGGAAAAATTGATTCGAAAATTGGTTCGGGAAGTAATCCTATTAAGTTTGGAAAAAATCAGAGGATGCGAAGCCCTGCCCCCAAAGAGAGATCCATTGAAAACGAGGGGTTCGTTTGCCTGTCTATAAGGAACAAATATGCATACAAAGATACATAGATAAAAATGCATTATAAAATGCATTATATACTGGGCTCAGCAAAGCGTGTCGGGTACAGCTAGCTTATGACGAATTCATGTAACGAATTCAAATCTGCTTGTAATAGACTATGTTGGAAAACATCAGAATATGATAAATATAATTTGACATCATCAGCATACAATTATGCATGAGCATGATTTATTGCTAAAGGGAGATCATATATGAATAAAACAAAGAACAAAGTACTAATATAACTGTCTTGTGGAATATTAGAATAAAATCTATAGTTTTACCAAGTAATTATTAAGTAGAACTTTTTGGATCTACCTACAAGGTAAGACTGCATCCAATTTATTAAAGAAGATGGAAATCCTAAGGCATTCAATGTATATATAAGGTGACTATGACACGCACTGTCAAAGGTTTATGTATATATCACATCGGTCTGGCAGCCGCACAAAAATCCCTTATTTACGATAGAAGTGAATTTTAAGAGCATGGTACAAATGGATCTGCCTTTACCAAATCCATGTTGAAATGGATTAACCAATGATATAAGTGATCGTTGCAATTGATTAGTAATAATTTGATCAAATATTTTTGGTGTTTAGACCGACTTGAGGTTATATGACCGTTCTGGGTCAGTTTGCTGAAATAGAGAGAGAAATAGAGAGAGAGAGAGAGAGAGTGGCAGCTGCTTTGTGTGGTAGCTAGAAAAGAATGTGCGTCGACACAGTAAACAGACGTAAGTTTTTCTTACAATGTTATAATATTTAATTGCGGAGACACATGTCCGTTTCGGCTCGCAGCCCAGATCAAAAGGGGCGAAACTTTTAGCAAATGGCTGCTTCGTAGCCTTACAAATTCGTTAGTTTTTAATGAGGTGAATTAAATAAAAGCGAGTACATTTTGAACTCGATATTAGCTGTCATCGGTTCGATTACCGTTAATTTGAATGTTCTGCTACTCAGTTGCAATTTTACTATAAAAAAACATTTCATTACATTAATTAATAATATTAATTACACACATAAAGTGATTGAAATTAATTGAAAATATAAAAATTCAGATTCTAGTATGATATAATACAACGCGTATCGTCGACATTAGTTAAAGAACTTGGTTACTAATACCTCTACAATTGGAGACATCAGATTTACTGCACTTCTTGTGTAATGGGATTATAGAAGATTTTTTTCCAAAAAGTTTGAAATTTACTTTGTTTCATGGAAAGCTTAAAGGGAAAACACAAAGGAGCACAAATTGAATTTGCACAACTAGGAATATTATCAGGACCAGGAAGACATGAAAATTTAATAGACAGATTGATAGCAAATCAGATATGGTAATTACAGGAGATTATGTAAAGTCGTGGATGGGATGACATAGGGATAAGATGTTTTACAGATAAAAGATAAATTAGTAGAGGTAGATCGAAAAAAAGAAGCAATCAAATCCGATATCTGAGAATTAGAGTTAGCTTTACAACTATCAAGACAAAAGTTTTCGTGATAAACCTTATTTTACGCATAATATTGACAAAGCTAAAAAAGCTTTTAACTCGTAGTAAATAAGCAGAATAACACTGCTTATTTAATAAGCAAAAGTTATTGCGAGCAATAGAAAATATACAAATATAATTAACAGTGGAACCACTTTTTTTGTGTTGTTTGAAAAGACCCGATGTAATATTTGATGTCGTCTCAATATAAGAGCTACGTTCGAGAGTAATATTATCACCTGAACAAGTAATTTTGTTAATATTATTGGAGGTATTCTGTTAACTGATATATAAAAACCATTGTCAAGAAAAAAGAGATAGCATAATAATGTGAGATAAATCGAGAGTGTAATAGCAGAAAAAAATATGGTTTCAAATGATGTCCTTCAAAATGTTTCTCTACTGATATTCTTTAAAAGTCACATTCAATTTGAATGAAGATGATCACTCCCCTTTGCTTTAAAATATATCTAAATATCCCCCAATATACCAAAATGTCGATGATTATTCTAAAGTTGGGTTCATGATATAATGTGGGAAATACTACATCATGATCCTATTAGAGTCGGCGACGAGTTTTGGTCCCGTATGAACCGCGAGCTGTATGAGCTATTCGATGAGGTTGACATAGTCCAGCGCATAAAATTCCAGAGGCTGCACTGCGCTGGATACCTCATTCGAATGGATAAAAGAGCTCCAGCACGCATGGTTTTCATGGGAGGCCCAAGTTCGATTGGAAGACGCCGAAATAGAGGACGAACGTGCATGTATTGGAATGACACTAAAACATTCGTTAAAAATTTTTAACTGCACGGAATAAAAGTCAACCGTAGCATTCCGAATAAATGGTAATCTTCCTTCCAGCGTCGATACGTACCACACAGTTACCTCTTCTAGGTGTAACTGCCTCTTTCTTACATAACTAGAGATTCAAAGGGTCAAATAGTACCATTCTGCTTCCGAGTGAGTGATATGCTTTCTTATGCTGAAGAACATTTTGTTCGAAAATTTTTCACAAAGTCATTTTACTGCGAAATGTATAACATTATAAATATAGACATGACATTCCATTTCGTATTAAATTATGATTTTGAAACTAAAAATATAATTATGTACTCAATAACATCAATAAGTATGTATAATTTTTCGCGCTCCTCAATTCACCAATTTAATCAATCAAGTACATCGACATAATTGTACAATTCATACATTATGAACTTTTATTAGTGAAACTTAATGTCGAACCTATTTAGATTAACATTTGTATGTGTCCTAGAATAATTAAAATTTTTAAAATAATTGTATTGCTTTACTTAATACATTTTCAATATAAACTAAAAAAGTTGTATATGGGAAAGGTAGCTCCAAGCTTCTTCTTGTTGTAAAAAGTCTACATAAAATCACCCAAGCCAATATCTTAAGGATTATGGATATAAAGCGCATAGGCGTACGCAGACAGAAGGATGGGCTAAGGCAACTCTTCGTGTTGTAGCAATAACCACAAATTTATATACTTAATGATGCATCATTAAATGCGTTACAAACGTTGTAACTAAATTATAATAATATAAAGAGTATAAAAGTGGTAGATTATTGATTGAAAGAGTTGACCTTTAAAAAATTTTGGTTGAAACTTAAACATCTTGGCTACAAGTGTGTACAGATTTTAAACTAGCCAAAGTTAAAGTTTTTTCTTCTTTTTGGTTTTATCTTGATAATTTTAAGAAATTTCTTTCTTTTAAATATATATATATATAAATATATATATATATATATACATATGTATATATAAATAAATGAATCTTGTATGTATGTATGTTCTTTATAGGAAGCAAAACCAACCAACCGAGTAAAGTTTGGTCAAAATCGGAGGGGGCTGTGCCCCACCCGCCATACAAGCGATAAACAAAATTCAACAAATCTTTGCATTAATCTGAAGTACGGGGACGAATTTTATAACACATGTTAATGGGATCGGCAAAAGTAATCGTGTTACGTTTGGTCAATGTCGGCGGGGGCTATACCCCACCCCCCATACAAACGATAAACAAAATTCAACATATCTTTGCAACCATCTGAGGTACGGGGACTAAATTTATTACACATGTTAATGAAATCGGGAAAAGTAATCGTGCTATGTTTGGTCAAAATCGGAGGGGGCTATGCCCCACCCGCCATACAAGCGATAAACCAAATTCAACATATCTTTGCATCCATTTGAAGTATATGGATGAAATTTGGTATACATGTTAATGGGATCGGATGAAGTAATCAAGTTAAGAAAAGAGAATAAAGTTTTGTAGTTTAAAAGATAAAAAAAGTTATTTGATTTATCGGTTTTAAATATTGCTGAAAGAAGTAGAGAAGTGCTTGGAGTCGAGTAGGAGGAGAATATATTGTGTAATGAAAATAATTTTTACTGGGCACAGCAAAGCGTGCCGGGTACAGCTAGTATATCTATGTGTACATATATGTAAGTTTAATCCCTTATAATTTCTGTAAAAACCATATAAATCTAATTGCATCAGCTATAAGTCACTCTCAGACACGCGGCAGGTCGACTTTCATCTTGTTAACAGAAATAATCGCTGTTGTCGTATGATATCCAATTGCAACTACCCTATATATACCACACCACCATATTCTTAAACCATTCTACGTTTATATATGCTGGGTATAGCAATAAATTGTCATAGCCTCGTTGCCATGTGTATCACGTATGTGAGTTAAATTTAGTGATTTGTTTAATGTACTTAAGCCAAAAGAAAAATGAAAAAGGGTTTTTTTCCGACTAGATATTACACAACACTGGCAGCAGTGCTAATAAATTTTACACAAATCTTGACACGCCCACATATGCCTCAAGCGGAATGCTGCAAATGGTTCTTATATAGAATGTACTGCGGAATTTGTTTTGGATGGGGTAGCTTTTTAAACGATTTTTTTGACTTACATATATTTGCATATGTACAAAGACATTTGTCATTGGTGAAAACATAAAAAAAAGTTTCAAAAGAAGGTAAGAGCAAGTCGAATAAGTGCGTTTCAAAAGAAACTTGAGTTCTTTAGAATTTATCGAGAATAGACGCAGTTAATTAATGTAGCATAATTTCATACGAAAAATGTACCTTAGTTACTTTGGCCCCTGTCGCATTTGTGCGCTCCATTTAATTGGAGAAAATAGAATTTCATTAAATATTCAACCGTTGCGACTTGAATTAAGAAATAACTCTTTTTGCAGCAACGAGTAGCTTTTTTTTATAAAGAAAAGAACAAGGAAAGTCGCTAACTTCGGTTGAACCGAAGTCTAATGCCTCTCACATGACATCTAAAAATGTAAACGTGGCAGCTATAAAGAACTTATGCTTCGGGGCTTCCCACGAATTTGGGCGGGCCACGCATTTAAATAATTATATTGTTTGGTGATGAGGAATTATCATATCCATTAATATATATGTGAAGCGTTCGTCGATAAGTTCCGATGACAAAAAAAAAGTTTAGCTATAAAGCTGGATGCTATAAACTAATTGCCGAAAAGTTAGCAACAAATACTAAATGGCTATATACATATGTAGACTCGTATATAATTTATTGTGTGCACAATGTCTTCTCTTTTAATGCGGTACAAACTTTCAGACAAATTGATTACGCCTTTTCACACTATATATGAATGGTATAAAAAAAACTGAATTTATGTAAATTTAATGCGTTGCACTATTTGTCGACTACTCACCACAGACACTGGTAGCAAACTACTCAAAAGGCAAAGTGACTGGCTGATTGTCGATGGCGATGAAAGTGGGACTTGTGAAGCCGCACAATGCTGGTGATAACAAAAAAAAATTTATTATGATTGTCACGAGTGTAAGCGGGCATACCGATATTCAGTCGGACAAAACAGCAAAGCAGTTTGTTAGTGTTTAACAGCGAGCTCCAGAATACTGTCAATTTGCCACCCCCTTTATAGCAACATCTTCGTTGTTGTCGTCAGTCAACCACGCAAAATTGCCTTAAGGCATACAAAACTAATAAAAAAATGCAAAATCCTCTTGCGGAAATGCGCTGCAGCAGTATTTCAAGTATTTCCGCATTAAAATGGAGCAACGAGGTGCTTATATATAGTCCCTCAATCCCATCTCTTTCAAGTGCTTCCTTTTGTTTTATATATATATATATTATTTAGGGCCAATAATTGTGACTTACAGAAGGAAGGTTGCCAGAGCGCATGAAGTATATACATATTTACTTGCACATTTATTGCACAATCTAACATATCCTTCCATCCATTTGAGGTACAGGGATAAAATTTGGTATAAATTTTTATAATAACTAAAATTACACCTAAAAAATGGTTTTCTCGCCTATACTTAACCTTCAAAAAAGGAAGACAAAAAGGGGGCGTAGCAACGTAAGCCGGGACCGCTAATATTTTATAAGAATTAACGTATGGAAGTCCAAATTTTATGTTTTCAGCAATATTAGAACATTAATACAATTTTTTCATATGAAACTTTAGAATAAGGGATAGGTTTATATGACGCGTGCGCCAACCCACTTAGGGAGGGGTTTTAGCGTGTTCATTGAATAAAAGTGATGTGACGAATGAACAAGATTTTCTAAGTATGCAATTTAGACAGATCTATCTTTTTTAGTCCCCAAGATCTCGATTAGACATACGGACAGGTCTATATCGACTTGGCTTTTAATGTTGATCAACAAAATGTATAGTTTATGGGGCTTGTCTCGCCTCGTTTTACTTGTCCCATACATTTGCACTAACAGAATATACTCTTTGCCATACGGGAATAGGGTTTCATAATCAGTGCCTTCAGTCTTGATCCGACTGCGGTTGCGATAAGTTAAATTCACGCTGTGTTTTCTTTTTGCATAAATTTTCCCTAAAGAAGTTAAAACAATTACTATTGCATTATTTTATTTGTGCGTTTGCCTAAAAATTATTTCTTGCATACAACAACAACTAGAATAAAAGTACCGCTGCGTCATGAGTGAAGACGTCGATGATGATACCGCTATTGCTTGGCAGACTCCATGAACATGAAAGCGAGCAAATTCGACATCTCCAATGTTGAATAGAAAAATAGCGGCATTTGACAATATACCAATAACATCAAAACAAAGCAACAATTACTATGCAGCGCTGAGTAATGACACGCAAATCGTGGAGATAAGTAAAGATGAGGACAACAACAACATCAATTCGAGTACAAGTGCTGATATTGAAGATGCTGCTAAACTTCCAGCAATACTTCTATCTGACGTCAGTGATATTAACAGTATGTTAATAAGAAGGAAAAGACAGCTTTGAAAAAACTGGCAAAACAGCCGTTCTCCAGCCCATAAATGTATTGTTTAATATGGCAGCCAGTGATTTAAAGCAACAACTTCAAAAACTAAGAAATGAAAACACGGCAAACTACTTGAGACAACTGGATCCCATTTCAGGAAGTGGACAGCGACCCAAACAGAGGAGCGTTGTTATTATAAATAACAATGGTGAACAAAATCGACCTGATGTTCATAAAGCTGATGCTTTTGTCAGCCACTTGCAGACAGTCTATCAGTCAATGATATGAACAACATAGCCTCTGAAGATAAAGTGTTATACATTCTTGAGTCCCCTTGTCAAATGAGTCTACCGATTCCACAAACTGCTATTGCTGAAGTAGAAACCGAAATTAAACTAATTAAAAATAGAAAATCTCCAGGTTATGATAAAAGTGAGGGCTGCACACTAAAAAATCTTCCTCCCAAATGTGTTCGCTTTTTATCACATATTTACAACGCAATGCTAAGATTGCACTACTATCCATCTCAATGGAAATGCGCGGAAGTGATTATGATACCAAAACCAAATAAGCCAGAAAATAATATGTACTTAAAAAAATTTGCTTCCTGAGCCATATTTTCTTTTGCTGAGATCCTACCTTATTTTCAGCAACAAAGTGGATCATCATCATCTTTATTTACATCGGATATACCTACTACAGATAATGTGAAAGTAGCAACGTTCGCTGACGATACTGCGATCTTAGCTATAAGTGATGATCCTAAAAAAGATTCTGAACATATTCAACTCCAGCTAAATTTAATAGAGGATCGGCTTAAAAAATGGAAAATAATGCCGGCAAATTAATACATGTCACATTTACGCTTAGTAGGGATTCATGTCCAAAAATGCAAATTAATGGAGTTGACATACCTCAAAGTGAATGTGTCAAGTACCTAGGGATACGAAAGCATACATTAAAGCAAAAAAATTCCCACCTTGCACTAAAAACACGTAAAATGTACTGGCTTCTTGGAACTAAGTCACAGATAAGCCTAGAAACAAAATTATTTTGTATAAAGTTATGCTAAAACCGGTCTGGACATCTGCGCTCCAACTTTGGGGTCTAAAAGCGAGTCAAATGTGGAAACTATTCAACGCTTTTAAACCAATTGCTTCGAAGCATTCTTAATGCCCCTTGGTATATAACCAATTATACCATTCACCAAGACTTGAACATACCTTTTGTAAGGGATGAAATAGTCCAAGTCTCTAAAAAATACTTAGAAAGACTACACTACCAACAAAATGAACTGGCTAAAAATCTTCTGCATAACACTGGAACTGTGAGGCGGTTAAAAAGATTCCACACCTTGATTTACCATCCAGATTTTAAAAACTAAATATAATTTGTATATATGTATATATAGAAATATAAATGTTCTAAGTATAATATTAAGCGTATAAAAGATGATCTCATTGGAGTTCATCTATTCCTGTATATTATTTTATTGTTATACTATTAGCTTATTGTCCTAAGGATAGATTGCCAATAAAAATTCGTAAAAAAAAAAACAAAACAATAAAAACAAATATTTCTTACACGATTTGATCAATATAGCTTTGATAAATTTTGAAAAGGGTGGAGAAGTAATAAAGTCAAATCGATGTGTGACAAAATATGATAATTGTGATGATCTATTAAAGGTAATCTTTTGTACTTTCTCTTTACGCTCTATATATTTCTAGCACTCTGCATTATTCCACTATACAAGAAGATAAATGATTAAGTTTGATATTTGTATTTATGGGGTATTGCGAAACTAAGTGCTACACCTAAATTGTTTGAAATAATTATTAATGTTCAATTGAAACGATCGCTAATGTTGTTAGCTCATTTCAAGATGGATTTATTAAAGGGTTTTCGTCTATCGTTAATAGAGGTTTTATGTGTGATAACCTAACTGATGTCATATATACTGATTTTAGCAAAGTTTTCGACAGCGTGTGTCATAATCACCTTATATAATGATAGGATACCATCCTTCATTGGATACAACCGTACCTTATTGGTACATACCAAAAAGTTTTATTCAATAACTGTTTGTCAAATACTTTTGAACTTTTTCTACAAGTTCCACAAGGGAGTCATCTCGGTGCAGTTATTTTTTTCATAAACGACCATCCTTTAGCAAGAAATCAGATGAGTAACTTTATTAATATTAAAATGCAAGAGTTTATTTCTTTGTAGTTACACTTAATAAATAAATAAAAACAGATTTTCCAACGTACTTGTTGATAACTCAACAAGTACGTTGGAAAATTTACCAAAAAATAAATCTCAAAAATACTTTGATGGCATGTTATTACCTAGGAACAAAAAAAATATTTTGTGAAAATTGCCACATTGCCTTATCCAAAATCGGAGAATTGCACAGCAATTACGAAAAGTAAATTGCAGTAATGACTTTTTGCAACAAAGTTCTTTATTCAAAAAATCCATCATCCATATTCTTTATGAAATTTTCATTATAGTGTATGAACACACACTTCAATTGGATTCCGTTAAAGAACTCGTCTTGTTTTTATTTTTCTTTCACTTATATACAATTCTTAAGAGCTAGTTGGACTGTATTTATGTATTATATGTATGTATGTATTATATTGCATATTGCGTATATGTTTCTATTTTTATTACATAGCTAGTACGGTTTTATGAGTTTATTGACACATCTTGGTATATTAAAGATGTGTGCGCTGCATTGATCGTTTGTCATCCAAGTACATAATTTATGGATCATAAATTTAATCTTTAGACGCGCATGCTCAGCTTGCTCACATCTTATCATACATTGTATTTATTGTTTCACGCACAAGCAGCGGGAAAGTATATTCAAATATATTGTGGAAGGCCAATGTGGTCTGTTTGTACTTGACAATAACACAAGTAGCGTACATTTATGTTTGAACAGTGTATATGAGCATTTATCTAATGTCGAATTCGACGTTCGTACGCATTTAAATTGAAAAAAAAACATGTGACAAAAAAATTATTTTATTTTACAAAAGGCAAAACTTATAGCTGTTGATTAGCTCTATAATTTATGTTAAAGTTGATTTTGGGCAATTGTTCGTTTTCAAAATAATTCCAAAAACCCAGACATTCGCACGCGAAAAAAAAACAGAAGTCGCTTTCAAGGCGAACAGTTCAAACACCGTTTTCAGCCAAACCTGAAGGAATATTTAAATGCGACATATTTTAAAAATGCTATGCTGAAAAATATCTTAATCTTGTTTTTTATTTCATTCAAAAATATTAAGTAGTTTTTTTTATTTAATTTTTAATCACTTCTCACGCGACATGTCGAATGCGACATTTTGTTCCATCATACTTTTTATGTTTATTTATTTACTTTTTATCTAATTAGATATGCGTAAAAAAACGATTATAAATGATTTTTAATATATATATAATACATTTATTCACTTCCTTCCATTTTTCGTCCAACTTATAGGTAGAGACAAATTTTCAATTTGAGCATTTTTTGGCTGCGGTTGATATTTTTGTGGAAATGCCCATATATAAAACCCTTCGAATGGTCCCCTATCAACCAAAAATATGCTAAACAATTACAAACCACCGCATAATAGATACATATATTCAATATCCGGATTAGTTTCAAATAGATCAAAAATGCTATTAATACCGCAGAGCCCTTTTACAATGCTTATTTATATTTTTAACACGAAAAATAGAAATAGAATCTAAATGAGCTCTTACCACCTTCGTCATGGAAAGAAGCATCCCTTCAAGAAAATCACATGATTGTTCAGCCAATAATAATGAAGGAATAATGAAACATAATTAAAAACAGAATATCTCATTATCATATATGTAGTACTAACATTTTCCACATAGTAGGTACATAAATTTAATTAGTAAACTATGTGTTTGCGTTTTTATTTATCTGCATTATCGTATTTGTCATCATATTGATTCCGGTTTTCTAATGCTTAACAATGATCATGCCGGCTGTCGTCACATGCAGTTGTTCTGCTGACATCTGCATCTGTGTCTGTGTTGATCTTGCCCTCCCCCAAAGTTTACAAGACGAAATGTTCCTGTCTTGTATTATTTATTAGTCTATGATCGTAAGTATATGTGCTGTTTACACATCTTCATGTATATAATTTTCTCTCCTAATACTAAAAATAATTTTATTTATTAATTACAATAAGTTCACATGCTCAGAGCATGAGGTTTGGCTTTTCTTATTTATATAATTGAGATTGTTAAGATACTATTTTGTTTCATACCGCTTCAACTCTAATAAAAAAAAAAATTTAATTACTAGCTGGGCTCGCGACTTCATTCGCGTGGACATTGATCTATCTCAGCCTATTATAAAATGCAGCATGTGTTTGGCTGTTTGTAAGTATGACAATTTACACCATTGTTTTGATGTTTTTTGGTTGTGCAGGTTATAGACTTCATTCAAAGACCTACGCAAGTGAAGCCATACCCAATACTAATGTCCCTCTATAATTTACAATAACGTCAATACACCTACAGCAATTTGGTTTATCGCTTGTATAAGAGGCGGGGTGTTTAATGTTGACCAAACTTAATAGGAGTATGTAACATGCATCGTGCGTTGGGAATTAAAATAAAGTTTTAATTAAAGGCTAAATAACATAAAATAAAAAAAAAAATTTGCGTTTACAAATTGCTGCAATCCATCGATGAAAGGCCTTCCATGTAGCGATGTTAGCTGATGAATTTTTAATGTAGATGTTAATAATCCATCGTAAACATTCTGCCATTAAAAAAACTACAGACGAAAGAAAGAAAACAACAACAACAAAAAATAAGAATGCTGAACTACTCTTACTAAGGGTCTAATTAATAGTAAAAATCAATGGGTAATACTGTTTCTTTTCCTTCCAAGGTACGCCTGCTTTCAACAAGACGGAGCACTACCCATCATACAACATCGCCATGTTCATAACCTTAGCAGCAATTCAAGCTTCCGCATGCGTTGGTGCTATGCTGCAAGAAGATAATACTTCAGGTTGTTGACCTTGTCATTGGCTGTGGTGGTCGTTCGGGATAGTGATAGCACCCTGAATTTACGTGGGTTTTTTTTATGAAACACGCACTTATCGCCTTTAGTCTATTACATTAAGCATTTAGCTAACTCCGGCGTTGCGGTAGACGTCCACGAGACTATCCTACAAACGCCTATCTGCAAACGCAAACAAAAAAAAAAAGCAAATCACAACCTTACACCCTTGTGCTCTTACCAATAAGGCGCTCGAATTACGATCTGATCTCCTTGCTGAGATCAACACACACAAAATGAGCTTTCGCCACCCAGCACTGTTACTCACCAAAAAAACACACAATTGCTAAAAAAAACATAATTTACACTTATTATAACCTGGAAACAAAAGAATAAAAAAAATTGTTTACCTGACACGGGCTTAATAACTTTGGCGTCCTGTCACTCCAAAGGTCAAAGAGATACGATATGCGCGAAAAGCTTAACTCCTTAGCCCCGTATGACATTCACAATTGATAATTCACAATGTCATACAGCGCAATATGCATTTAGCGAATTATTGTCGAATGTCCTTGCAGTGATATTTACCAATCAAATTACCTTGGCAATCCTCAATTACGTAATAAAAATTACCTAATTTCTCTCGAATACGAGCCTTGACTAATATAGGAGCAAGCTTGGCGTTGAAACCCTTAGCGAATTTACTTCTTAACCTTTACTGTACGACACTTCACGACTTCTCAGGTTGTATACCTTTTCATTCCTCAATCGTTGTTTAACCATATTTCCAACTGCTTTACTTCTAATGATATTTACACTATCCTCGCGACTTAGCTTTATGGTCCTATCTTCCAAAACGTCCAACTGGCGTAGTAACTTATAAGTGGAACCATGTATGATCATTTGCTGACCGAACATTAAATTATAAGGCGATGATCCAACAGCCGCATGTACATTCAATCATAATGAGCAAGAAATACTGCTCAGTCGTTCGTCCCAATTAGTTTGGTCTAATGTAATATAAGTTCTGATACCGGCAATCACGGATCTATTCACTCTTTCTGAGGCATTGGCTTGAGGTGAATGAACCGCAGTGAACACATGCCGAGAGTGCTAAACAAAGTAGATTTAAATTGTAATCTATTATCTGTAACGATACACTCAGGCACCCCAAAACAATGGAAAAGCTCTTCTTCCAAATAAAAGATTGTGGCAACAACTGTAAACTTCTTTATAGATTTCAAAAACGGGAATTTAGTAAAATGGTCGGGAATGACGAATATACCCACATTATCCTTCCGAGATCGGGGGTATGGAGCGAGAAAATCCATACATAATTTCTGAAAAACGCGACAAGTTGCACTACTTGCACTACAAATACCCATGGGAGGTCTAAGAGTTTGATTCGGATGCTTGATAGTTTTGCACATCTCGCAAGCATTTATATACCTTATGTCATTTAACAGATTTGGCCAAAAATAGTACCGCCGAATCTTCTCAACCGTTTTGTTGATTCCACAATGAACGGATAACG
The DNA here is from genome assembly GCA_035044805.1 of Leucophenga maculata. Classification (NCBI taxonomy): domain Eukaryota; kingdom Metazoa; phylum Arthropoda; class Insecta; order Diptera; family Drosophilidae; genus Leucophenga; species Leucophenga maculata. The sequence goes on from JAWNNP010003125.1 coordinate 15,361, forward strand.
AATCATTGTGTGCGTCTTTAAGCACATGTGGAATAAGGTCTTTTGGTACCCAAAGTTTTCAGATAGATTGGTCAAGTAATTGATCGCCAGTAGGATTCTCGGTGCGCCTAAACAAGCGAGTATTTACCACTTTAAGATCAGGCTACTGGACTGCATTTTGTTAAACTTTCTTGAGCCGTTCGGCATATTCAA
>JAWNNP010003128.1:0-14585 GCA_035044805.1 Leucophenga maculata
TTTGATGCATTGCAAATCAAGTGCGAACAATACAATACTGTTGATTTAATATAGTTCTCACTTGAATATGTAAAAATACATTATATTTACATATTATATATATTTAGCTGTAAACGTTCGATTCGTAACTAAAAAATAAAGTTTTATCCATATTGCTGTACACATTCCATTGTTGCAATGCATTACGTAAAAATATTGGTAATATTTATATATTTGTGTAAACGCGATTCGTACTAAATACTAAAGTATTACATTGCAGATCTTTTGATGCATTGCAAATCAAGTGCGAACAATACAATACTATTGATTTAATATAGTTCTCACTTGAATATGTAAAAATACATTATATTTACATATTATATATATTTAGCTGTAAACGTTCGATTCGTAACTAAAAACTAAAGTATTATCCATATTGCTGTAACACATTCATATTAGTATGCAATTGCAATATAAAGTGCGAACAATAAATACTGTAGTGATTTAGTACATGTTTTCACATTGATAAATCAGTTGCAATGATATTAACATATTAATAATATATTTAGCTGTAAACGTTCGATTCGTAACTAAAAACTAAAGTATTATACATATAGCTGTACACTTTCTTTTGATGCATTGCAAATCAAGTGCGAACAATACAATACTGTTGATTTAATATAGTTCTCAATTGAATATGTAAAAATACATTATATTTACATTTATTTATATATATTTAGCTGTAAACGTTCGATTCGTAACTAAGAAATAAAGTTTTATCCATATTGCTGTACACATTCCATTGTTGCAATGCAATACGTAAAAATATTGGTATAATTTTATATATTTAGCTGTAAACGTTTGATTCGTAACTAAAAACTAAAGTATTATCCATATTGCTGTACACATTCTTTTGATGCATAGCAAATCAAGTGCGAACAATACAATACTGTTGATTTAATATAGTTCTCATTTGAATATGTAAAAATACATTATATTTACATATTTATATATATTTAGCTGTAAACGTTCGATTCGTAACTAAGAAATAAAGTTTGATCCATATTGCTGTACACATTCCATTGTTGCAATGCAATACGTAAAAATATTGTTATATTTTATATATTTAGCTGTAAACGTTCGATTCGTATAACTGCATATAGCTAAATCAAGTGCGAACAATACAATACTATTGATTTAATATAGTTCTCACTTGAATATGCAAAAATACATTATATTTACATATTATATATATTTAGCTGTAAACGTTCGATTCGTAACTAAAAATAAAGTATTATATCATATTAGCTGTACACATTCTGATTTGTAATGCATATGCAAATCAAGTGCGAACAATACAATACTATTGATTTAATATAGTTCTCACTTGAATATGTAAAAATACATTATATTTACATATTATATATATTTAGCTGTAAACGTTCGATTCGTAACTAAAAAATAAAGTTTTATCCATATTGCTGTACACATTCTATTGTTGCAATGCAATATGTAAAAATATCGGTATATTTTATATTTTTATCTGTAAACGTTGAATATATAAATATCCATAATATTAACATATTATATATATTTAGCTGTAAACGTTCGATTCGTAACTAAAAACTAAAGTATTATACATATAGCTGTACACATTCTTTTGATGCATTGCAAATCAAGTGCGAACAATACAATACTGTTGATTTAATATAGTTCTCATTTGAATATGTAAAAATACATTATATTTACATTATTATATATATTTAGCTGTAAACGTTCGATTCGTAACTAAAAAATAAAGTTTTATCCATATTGCTGTACACATTCCATTGTTGCAATGCATATAAGTTAAAATATATACTAAAGTATAATCCACATTACGTACTCATTCAATTTTTGATGCATTGCAAATCAAGTGCGAACAATACAATACTATTGATTTAATATAGTTCTCACTTGAATATGTAAAAATACATTATATTTACATATTTATATATATTTAGCTGTAAACGTTCGATTCGTAACTAAAAAATAAAGTTTGATCCACATTGCTATACACATTCCATTGTTGCAATGCATTACGTAAAAATATTGGTATATTTTATATATTTAGCTGTAAACGTTCGATTCGTAACTAAAAACTAAAGTATTATACATATAGCTAGTACACTTTCTTTTGATGCATTGCAAATCAAGTGCGAACAATAAAATACTGTTGATTTAATATAGTTCTCATTTGAATATGTAAAAATACATTATATTTACATATTTATATATATTTAGCTGTAAACGTTCGATTCGTAACTAAGAAATAAAGTTTTATCCATATTGCTGTACACATTCCATTGTTGCAATGCAATACGTAAAAATATTGGTATATTTTATATATTTAGCTGTAAACGTTTGATTCGTAACTAAAAACTAAAGTATTATACATATTGCTGTACACATTCTTTTGATGCATTGCAAATCAAGTGCGAACAATACAATACTATTGATTTAATATAGTTCTCACTTGAATATGTAAAAATACATTATATTTACATATTATATATATTTAGCTGTAAACGTTCGATTCGTAACTAAAAAATAAAGTTTTATCCATATTGCTGTACACATTCTATTGTTGCAATGCATATACGTCAAAATATAATATATATTGTTACTTATTTGAATATGTAAAAATACATTATATTTACATATTGATATATATTTAGCTGTAAACGTTCGATTCGTAACTAAAAACTAAAGTTTATATATACAATATTGGATATATTACTGTACACATTCTATTGTTGCATTGCAAATCAAGTGTGAACAATACAATACTATTATATAGTTCTTACTTGAATATATAAAAATACATTATATTTACATATTATATATATTTAGCTGTAAACGTTCGATTCGTAACTAAAAACTAAAGTATTATACATATAGCTGTACACATTCTTTTGATGCATTGCAAATCAAGTGCGAACAATACAATACTGTTGATTTAATATAGTTCTCACTTGAATATGTAAAAATACATTATATTTACATTTTATATATATTTAGCTGTATAACGTTCGATTCGTAACTAAGAAATAAAGTTTTATCCATATTGCTGTACACATTCTATTGTTGCAATGCAATACGTCAAAATATTGGTATATTTTATATTTTTAGCTGTAAACGTTTGATTCGTAACTAAAAACTAAAGTATTATCCATATTGCTGTACACATTCTTTTGATGCATAGCAAATCAAGTGCGAACAATACAATACTATTGACTTAATATAGTTCTCATTTGAATATATAAATATACATTATATTTACATATTCTATATATATTTTATGATTTGCATTGCAAATCATGTGCTAACAATACAATACAGTTGATTTAATATAGTTCTCATTTGAATATGTAAAAATACATTATATTTATATATATATAGCTGTAAACATTCGATTCGAAACTAAAAAAAAGTTTTATCCATATTGCTGTACACATTCTATTGTTGCAATGCAATACGTAAAAATATTGTAATATTTTATATTTTTAGCTGTAAACGTTTGATTTTGATGCATTGCAAATCAAGTGCGAACAATACAATACTATTGATTTAATATAGTTCTCACTTGAATATGTAAAAATACATTATATTTACATATTATATATATTTAGCTGTAAACGTTCGATTCGTAACTAAAAAATAAAGTTTTATCCATATTGCTGTACACATTCCATTGTTGCAATGCATTACGTCAAAATATATATTAATATTGTTATAATTATTTAGCTGTAAATCATTCGATTTTGATGCATTGCAAATAAAGTGCGAACAATACAATACTATTGATTTGATATAGTTCTCACTTGAATATGTAAAAATACATTATATTTACATATTATATATATTTAGCTGTAAACGTTCGATTCGTAACTAAAAACTAAAGTATTATACATTGTAACACATTCTTTTGATGCATTGCAAATCAAGTGCGAACAATACAATACTGTTGATTTAATATTGTTCTCACTTGAATATGTAAAAATACATTATATTTACATATTATATATATTTAGCTGTAAACGTTCGATTCGTAACTAAAAAATAAAGTTTGATCCATATTGCTGTACACATTCCATTGTTGCAATGCATTACGTAAAAATATTGGTATATTTTATATATTTAGCTGTAAACGTTTGATTCGTAACTAAAAACTAAAGTATTATACATATATGCAGTACACATTCTTTTGATGCATTGCAAATCAAGTGCGAACAATACAATACTGTTGATTTAATATTGTTCTCAATTGAATATGCAAAAATACATTATATTTACATTTTATATATATTTAGCTGTAAACGTTCGATTCGTAACTAAGAAATAAAGTTTTATCCATATTGCTGTACACATTCCATTGTTGCAATGCAATACGTAAAAATATTGGTATATTTTATATATTTAGCTGTAAACGTTCGATTCGTAACTAAATACTAAAGTATTATACATATAGCAGTACACTTTCTTTTGATGCATTGCAAATCAAGTGCGAACAATACAATACTATTGATTTAATATAGTTCTCACTTGAATATGTAAAAATACATTATATTTACATATTATATATATTTAGCTGTAAACGTTTGATTCGTAACTAAAAAATAAAGTTTTATCCATATTGCTGTACACATTCTATTGTTGCAATGCAATATGTAAAAATATCGGTATATTATATATTTTTATCTGTAAACGTATTAACATATTATATATATTTAGCTGTAAACGTTCGATTCGTAACTAAAAACTAAAGTATTATACATATAGCTGTACACATTCTTTTGATGCATTGCAAATCAAGTGCGAACAATACAATACTGTTGATTTAATATAGTTCTCAATTGAATATGTAAAAATACATTATATTTACATATTTATATATATTTAGCTGTAAACGTTCGATTCGTAACTAAGAAATAAAGTTTGATCCATATTGCTGTACACATTCCATTGTTGCAATGCATTACGTAAAAATATTGGTTATATTTTATATATTTAGCTGTAAACGTTCGATTCGTAACTAAAAACTAAAGTATTATACATATAGCTGTACACATTCTTTTGATGCATTGCAAATCAAGTGCGAACAATACAATACTGTTGATTTAATATAGTTCTCACTTGAATATGTAAAAATACATTATATTTACATATTATATATATTTAGCTGTAAACGTTCGATTCGTAACTAAAAAATAAAGTTTTATCCATATTGCTGTACACATTCCATTGTTGCAATGCATTACGTAAAAATATTGGTATACTTTATATATTTAGCTGTAAACGTTCGATTCGTAACTAAATACTAAAGTATTATACATTGCATACATTATTGATGCATTGCAAATCAAGTGCGAACAATACAATACTATTGATTTAATATAGTTCTCACTTGAATATGTAAAAATACATTATATTTACATATTATATATATTTAGCTGTAAACGTTCGATTCGTAACTAAAAAATAAAGTTTTATCCATATTGCTGTACACATTCCATTGTTGCAATGCATTACGTAAAAATATTGGTAATATTTTATATTTTTAGCTGTAAACGTTCGATTCGTAACTAAATACTAAAGTATTATACATATTGCATGTACACTTTATTTTGATGCATTGCAAATCAAGTGCGAACAATACAATACTATTGATTTAATATAGTTCTCACTTGAATATGTAAAAATACATTATATTTACATATTATATATATTTAGCTGTAAACGTTCGATTCGTAACTAAAAAATAAAGTTTTATCCATATTGCTGTACACATTCCATTGTTGCAATGCAATACGTAAAAATATTGGTATATATTTATATATATTTAGCTGTAAACGTTCGATTCGTAACTAAAAACTAAAGTATTATACATATAGCTGTACACATTCTTTTGATGCATTGCAAATCAAGTGCGAACAATACAATACTGTTGATTTAATATAGTTCTCACTTGAATATGTAAAAATACATTATATTTACATATTATATATATTTAGCTGTAAACGTTCGATTCGTAACTAAAAAATAAAGTTTTATCCATATTGCTGTACACATTCCATTGTTGCAATGCAATACGTAAAAATATTGGTATAATTTATATATTTGTGTAAACGTCGATTCGTATAAAACTAAAGTATTACATTGCAGCATTCTTGATGCATTGCAAATCAAGTGCGAACAATACAATACTATTGATTTAATATAGTTCTCACTTGAATATATTAAAATACATTATATTTACATATTATATATATTAGCTGTAAACGTTTGACTTTTGATGCATTGCAAATCAAGTGCGAACAATACAATACTGTTGATTTAATATAGTTCTCACTTGAATATGTAAAAATACATTATATTTACATATTATATATATTTAGCTGTAAACGTTCGATTCGTAACTAAAAAATAAAGTTTTATCCATATTGCTGTACACATTCCATTGTTGCAATGCAATACGTAAAAATATTGGTATATTTTATATATTTGTTGTAAACGTTGATTCTGACTAAATATAAATATTTACATTGTAGATCTATTCAATTGTTACATTGCAAATAAAGTACGAACAATAAATACTAGATTTGTACATTCTTATTGAATATATTAAATAATAATATTAACTATTATATATATTTAGATGTAAACGTTCGATTCGTAACTAAAAACTAAAGTATTATACATATAGCTGTACACATTCTTTTGATGCATTGCAAATCAAGTGCGAACAATACAATACTGTTGATTTAATATAGTTCTCAATTGAATATGTAAAAATACATTATATTTACATATTTATATATATTTAGCTGTAAACGTTCGATTCGTAACTAAGAAATAAAGTTTTATCCATATTGCTGTACACATTCCATTGTTGCAATGCATTACGTAAAAATATTGGTATATTTTATATATTTAGCTGTAAACGTTTGATTCGTAACTAAAAACTAAAGTATTATCCATATATGCAGTACACATTCTTTTGATGCATTGCAAATCAAGTGCGAACAATACAATACTATTGATTTAATATAGTTCTCACTTGAATATGTAAAAATACATTATATTTACATATTATATATATTTAGCTGTAAACGTTCGATTCGTAACTAAGAAATAAAGTTTGATCCATATTGCTGTACACATTCCATTGTTGCAATGCAATACGTAAAAATATTGGTATAATTTATATATATTTTGAGCATGTAAATCGTTCGCATTCGTAACTAAAATACTAAAGTATTATACATATAGCTGTACACTTTATTTTGATGCATTGCAAATCAAGTGCGAACAATACAATACTGTTGATTTAATATAGTTCTCACTTGAATATGTAAAAATACATTATATTTACATATTATATATATTTAGCTGTAAACGTTCGATTCGTAACTAAAAAATAAAGTTTGATCCATATTGCTGTACACATTCCATTGTTGCAATGCATTACGTAAAAATATTGGTATAATTTTATATATTTAGCTGTAAACGTTCGATTCGTAACTAAAAACTAAAGTATTATCCATATATGCAGTACACATTCTTTTGATGCATTGCAAATCAAGTGCGAACAATACAATACTGTTGATTTAATATAGTTCTCACTTGAATATGTAAAAATACATTATATTTACATATTATATATATTTAGCTGTAAACGTTCGATTCGTAACTAAAAACTAAAGTATTATCCATATTGCTGTACACATTCTATTGTTGCATTGCAAATAAGTGCGAACAATATAATACTTTGATATATTTAGCTGTAACTTGAATATGTAAAAATACATTATATTTACATATTATATATATTTAGCTGTAAACGTTCGATTCGTAACTAATACTATATATATATAGCTGTAACGTTGATTCGTAACTACAAATAAGTTGATCATATTGCTGTACACATTCCATTGTTGCAATGCAATTACGTAAAAATATTGGTTATATTTTATATATTTTAGCTGTAAACGTTTGATTCGTAACTAAATAACTAAAGTATTATACATATATGCTAGTACACATTCTTTTGATGCATTGCAAATCAAGTGCGAACAATACAATACTGTTGATTTAATATAGTTCTCACTTGAATATGTAAAAATACATTATATTTACATTTTATATATATTTAGCTGTAAACGTTCGATTCGTAACTAAGAAATAAAGTTTGATCCATATTGCTGTACACATTCCATTGTTGCAATGCATTACGTAAAAATATTGGTTAATTTAATATATTTGGATGTAAACGTTCGATTCGTAACTAAAAACTAAAGTATTATACATATAGCAGTACACATTCTTTTGATGCATTGCAAATCAAGTGCGAACAATACAATACTGTTGATTTAATATAGTTCTCAATTGAATATGTAAAAATACATTATATTTACATATTATATATATTTAGCTGTAAACGTTCGATTCGTAACTAAGAAATAAAGTTTGATCCATATTGCTGTACACATTCCATTGTTGCAATGCATTACGTAAAAATATTGGTAATATTTTATATTTTTAGCTGTAAACGTTCGATTTTGATGCTATAGTCAACATCAATACGTAATAATACATTATATTAACATATTATATATATTTAGCTGTAAACGTTCGATTCGTAACTAAAAACTAAAGTATTATACATATAGCTGTACACATTCTTTTGATGCATTGCAAATCAAGTGCGAACAATACAATACTGTTGATTTAATATAGTTCTCACTTGAATATGTAAAAATACATTATATTTACATATTATATATATTTAGCTGTAAACGTTCGATTCGTAACTAAAAAATAAAGTTTTATCCATATTGCTGTACACATTCCATTGTTGCAATGCATTACGTAAAAATATTGGTATATTTTATATATTTAGCTGTAAACGTTCGATTCGTAACTAAAAACTAAAGTATTATCCATATTGCTGTACACATTCTTTTGATGCATTGCAAATCAAGTGCGAACAATACAATACTGTTGATTTAATATAGTTCTCACTTGAATATATAAAAATACATTATATTTACATATTATATATATTTAGCTGTAAACGTTCGATTCGTAACTAAAAAATAAAGTTTTATCCATATTGCTGTACACATTCCATTGTTGCAATGCAATACGTAAAAATATTGATATATATTTATATATTTAGCTGTAAACGTTCGATTCGTAACTAAAAACTAAAGTATTATACATATAGCTGTACACATTCTTTTGATGCATTGCAAATCAAGTGCGAACAATACAATACTGTTGATTTAATATAGTTCTCACTTGAATATGTAAAAATACATTATATTTACATATTATATATATTTAGCTGTAAACGTTCGATTCGTAACTAAAAAATAAAGTTTTATCCATATTGCTGTACACATTCCATTGTTGCAATGCATTACGTAAAAATATTGGTATATTTTATATATTTAGCTGTAAACGTTTGATTCGTAACTAAATAGCTATAATGTATAATCTGACATTGCAGATCGTAACTACAATACTGTTGATTTAATATTGTTCTCAATTGAATATGTAAAAATACATTATATTTACATATTATATATATTTAGTATAGTTCATTTAACTGTAAAGTTTGATCATATGCTATACAATCCATTAATATTATAACATATTGTATATATATTTAGCTGTAAACGTTCGATTCGTAACTAAAAACTAAAGTATTATACATATAGCTGTACACATTCTTTTGATGCATTGCAAATCAAGTGCGAACAATACAATACTGTTGATTTAATATAGTTCTCACTTGAATATGTAAAAATACATTATATTTACATATTATATATATTTAGCTGTAAACGTTCGATTCGTAACTAAAAAATAAAGTTTGATCCATATTGCTGTACACATTCCATTGTTGCAATGCATTACGTAAAAATATTGGTATATTTTATTATATCTTTAGCTGTAAACGTTCGATTCGTAACTAAATACTAAATTATAATCCATATTGCAGTACTCATTCAATTGTTGCATTGCAAATAAAGTGCGAACAATACAATACTGAGGATTTAGTATAGTTCTCACTTATATATTAAAATACATTATATTAACATATTATATATATTTAGACTGTATAAATGTATCGATTCGTAACTTAAGAAACTAAAGTATTATACATATAGCTATACACATTATATATTAGATGCATTGCAATTATCAAGATGCAATAATACATATGCAACAATGGAATGTGTACAGCAATATGGATCAAACTTTAGTTTCTTAGTTACGAATCGAACGTTTACAGCTAAATATATATAATATGTAAATATAATGTATTTTTGACATATTCAAGTGAGAACTATATTAAATCAACAGTATTGTATTGTTCGCACTTGATTTGCAATGCATCAATTGAATAATGATGCTGCTATATGTATAATACTTTAGTTTTTAGTTACGAATCGAACGTTTACATCCAAATATATTAAATTATACCAATATTTTTACGTAATGCATTGCAACAATGGAATGTGTACAGCAATATGGATAAAACTTTATTTTTTAGTTACGAATCGAACGTTTACAGCTAAATATATATAATATGTAAATATAATGTATTTTTACATATTCAAGTGAGAACTATATTAAATCAACAGTATTGTATTGTTCGCACTTGATTTGCAATGCATCAAAAGAATGTGTACAGCTATATGTATAATACTTTAGTTTTTAGTTACGAATCGAACGATTTACTATGCTAAATATATATAAATATATACCAATATTTTTACGTAATGCATTGCAACAATGGAATGTGTACAGCAATATGGATCAAACTTTATTTCTTAGTTACGAATCGAACGTTTACAGCTAAATATATATAATATGTAAATATAATGTATTTTTACATATTCAAGTGAGAACTATATTAAATCAACAGTATTGTATTGTTCGCACTTGATTTGCAATGCATCAATAGAATGTGTACAGCAATATGTATAATACTTTAGTTTTTAGTTACGAATCGAACGTTTACAGCTAAATATATATAATATGTTAATATTTTTATATATAGTGAGAACTGTACTAAATTCTCAGTATTTATTGTTGTAGCAATGCAATATGTACTCAATATGTTATAATTTGTATTAGTCGAATCGAATGTTTACAGCTAAATATATATAAATATACAATATTTTTACGTATTGCAATGCAAAATAGGATTACAATCAATATGTACAATACTTTAGTTATTTGTTACGAATCAAACGTTTACAGCTAAATATATATAATATGTAAATATAATGTATTTTTACATATTCAAGTGAGAACTATACTAAATCACTCAGTATTGTATTGTTCGCACTTTATTTGCAATGCATCAATAGAATGTGTACAGCAATATGGATAATACTTTAGTTTTTAGTTACGAATCAAACGTTTACAGCTAAAAATATAAAATATACCAATATTTTTACGTATTGCATTGCAACAATGGAATGTGTACAGCAATATGGATAAAACTTTATTTTTTAGTTACGAATCGAACGTTTACAGCTAAATATATATAAATATGTAAATATAATGTATTTTTACATATTCAAGTGAGAACTATATTAAATCAACAGTATTGTATTGTTCGCACTTGATTTGCTATGCATTCAAATAATGTGTACAGCAATATGTGATAATACTTTAGTTTTTAGTGAAGAATCGAACGTTTACAACTAAATATATATAATATGTAAATATAATGTATTTTTACATATTCAAGTAAGAACTATATCATAGTATTGTATTGATCGCTCTTGACTTGCTATGCAACAAAAGAATGTGTACTGCTGATTTATCCATATTGCTATATGGATAAAACTTCTATTTTTTAGTTACGAATCGAACGTTTACAGCTAAAAATATAAAATATACCAATATTTTCATACGATAATTTGCATATGCAATAATGGAAAATGTGTACAGTAATGTGGATAATACTTTAGTTTTTAGTTACGAATCGAACGTTTACAGCTAAATATATATAATATGTAAATATAATGTATTTTTACATATTCAAGTGAGATCTATATTAAATCAATAGTATTGTATTGTTCGCACTTGATTTGCTATGCATCAAAAGAATGTGTACAGCAATATGTATAATACTTTAGTTTTTAGTTACGAATCAATCGTTTACAGCTAAAAATATAAATATACAAATAGTTTGATGTATTGCATTGCAACCGTAGAATTTGTACTGCAATATGGATAAAAATTTTTTTAAGTTACGAATCGAACGTTTACAGCTAAATATATATAAATATGTAAATATAATGTATTTTTACATATTCAATTGTGAACTATATTAAATCAACAGTATTGTATTGTTCGCACTTGATTTGCAATGCATCAAAAAAATGTGTAACAATGTATAATACTTTAGTTTTAGTCAAGAATCGAACGTTTACAATTCAAATATATATAAATATATACCAATATTTTTACGTATTGCATTGCAACAATGGAATGTGTACAGCAATATGGATAAAACTTTAGTTTTTTAGTTACGAATCGAACGTTTACAGCTAAATATATATATTATATGTAAATATAATGTATTTTTACATATTCAAGTGAGAACTATATTAAATCAATAGTATTGTATTGATCGCACTTGATTTGCAATGCATCAATCAAACGTTTACAGCTAAATATAGTATGTATGCATTGCAACAATAGTATGTGTGCAGCAATATGGATAAAACTTTATTTTTAGTTACGAATCGAACGTTTACAGCTAAATATATATAAATAAAATGTAAATATAATGTATTTTTATATATTCAAATGAGAACTATATTAAATCAACAGTATTGTATTGTTCGCACTTGATTTGCAATGCATCAAAAACATGTGTACAGCTATATGTATAATACTTTAGTTTTTAGTTACGAATCGAACGTTTACACCTAAATATATATAATATGTAAATATAATGTATATTTATATATTGAAGTGAGAACTGTATTAAGTCAATAGTATTGTACTGTTCACACTTGATTTGCTATGCATTCAAATAATATGTACAGCAATATGGATAATACTTTAGTTTTTAGTTACGAATCGAACGTTTACAGCTAAATATATATAATATGTAAATATAATGTATTTTTACATATTCAAGTGAGAACTATATTAAATCAATAGTATTTTATTGTTCGCACTTGATTTGCAATGCATCAAATAAATGTGTACAGCAATATGTATAATACTTTAATTTTTAGTGAAGAATCGAACGTTTACAGCTAAATATATATATAATATGTAAATATAATGTATAATTATATATTTAAGTGAGAACTATTTAATATGCATCAAAATCAAACGTTTACAGCTAAAAATATAAAATATTACAATATTTTGACGTATTGCATTGCAACAATAGAATGTGTACAGCAATATAGATAAAACTTATTTTTTAGTTACGAATCAAACGTTTCCAGCTATATACTATATATATATAGAAATAAAATGAAATATAATTTATTTTTACATATTCAAGTATTCAATAGTATTGTATTGTTCGCACTTGATTTGCTATGCATCAAACTCAAACGTTTACAGCTAAAAATATAAAATATTATAATATTTTGACTTATTGCATTGCAACAATAGAATGTGTACAGCAATATGGATAAAACTTATTTTTTAGTTACGAATCGAACGTTTACAGCTATATTCTATAAATATATATATATATAAAATGCAAATATAATGTATTTTTACATATTCAAATGAGAACTATATTAATATAGTTGATTTGATTTAAATCAACAGTATTTTATTGTTCACACTTGATTTGCTATGCATTCAAATAATGTGTACAGCAATATGGATAATACTTTAGTTTTTAGTAAAGAATCGGACGTCTACAGCTAAATATTTATAATATGTAAATATAATGTATTTTTACATATTCAAGTGAGAACTATATATAGTATTGTATTGTTCGCTCTTGATTATGAAAGAAAGTGTACAGCAATATGGATAATACTTCAGTTTTCAGATACGAATCGAACGTTGAATATGTAAAAATACATTATATTTGCATATTATTTAGTAATATATATAAACGTTCGATTCGTAACTAAAAACTGAAGTATTATACATTATTACGCATTTTTGTGATGCATTGCAAATCATGTGCGAACAATAAAATACTGTTGATTTAATATAGTTCTCATTTGAATATGTAAAAATACATTATATTTGCATTTTATATATATATATATATATATATATATATAGTATATAGCTGTAAACGTTCGATTCTTCACTAAAAACTAAAGTATTATACATTATTAAAAATTTTTTTGATGCATTGCAAATCATGTGCGAACAATAAAATACTGTTGATTTAATATAGTTCTCATATTGAATATATAAAAATACATTATATTTGCATTTTATTTATATATATATATAGAATATAGCTGTAAACGTTCTATTCGTAACTAAAAAATAAGTTTTATCCATATTATAATATTTTATATTTTTAGCTGTAAACGTTTGAG
>JAWNNP010003129.1:0-48721 GCA_035044805.1 Leucophenga maculata
TCATTTGGCTCTTTTACTCAACATCAAAATATTGCTTAGTTCATAAAACTGCAACAATGTATGAAGCATTGTTTTTGTTTTATCAACAGTCAAATATTCGTCCACTTCGTTTTCGTGCGGTCGATTATTTTGCTGTAATTGTTTGTTTATTTTTTATGCTTGCTAAGCATAAACACATGAAGTGTCGTCGAAGTTTACATTGTTTATGCGATGCAAGAGTTTCATGTTTCTCCTCCCCCTTTTCTCTTAGGATTCTTCTGAATTCTATTTTTGTTTGCAATCTTTCTTACAAAGATATACAAGATTGCAATGCTTAGTACTATTTTTACTACAACTATGCTTATATTCGATACAATGTATCTTATTTTAAGTTCTTCGATACTTTTCAAATTACTCAACATAAACTGTTTAAACGATACTGTGCTATTGAAATTATAAAGTGTGTAATTTGAGTCTTCGAAAATTTTTTGTTCACATATAAATTTTCTGTTTTGAAATAATTCTTTGTTTAATATTAAGGTACATTTCATAAATTCTACTATTACGTTACTGGTCTTGATTTTACTTTCTTTTGCTATGTTACAATCGTTTTTTACAATAGTGTTTTCTACATTTTGTAAGAGGATTGTACTTTCGTTAATTATGTATTTATATTTGTGTTTCTTCACTATGAATTAATTTACATGTATTTCTGATTACTCAATTTTTACTTAATTTTGTCTCATTAAGAGTGTAGCAATGCTGTAGGGTATACCTAAGTCACCTTTAAGTAATCCTTAATTTATCTTTAAGTTATCTTTAAATTATTTCTAAGTTATCTATAAACCTAGCTGTAAACTATTATACGTGAGCAAATGCTGTCGCGTCTGCGGCGCAGCAGACACAATAAATTGGATCGTTGAGCAGAGTGGACCTGTGTTTTGTTTCAAGTTCCTGACTAACATCACAGAAGTGGGATAAATTCCTACAAACAAACTAAAAAAAAAACACATTTTTTTTCTTTCAACACACAACACAATGATAAGACAAAAAGACAAATAAATTAAAACAACAATTTGTGCAAAACTAAAGACATTTATTCAAATGCAAAATTAACAAAAACAAAAGCAACAACAAGTGATTGAATAAAAATCAAGCAATCCAGTGTTAACGGGACACACTTTCAAATTTAAAAAAAAAGGCAAGCAAGAAGACAGAGGAACAGAGGAGTGGAAATTGGAAAGATACCGGTACAGTTGAAAACTGAGTGCAGAAACGAAAGAACAACGGAGAAACGGAAAAACCGAGTGCATAACTGCAAACAAATTGAGTGGGGGACTTAAAAAAAAAAAAAAAACTGAGCGCAGAAGAACGAAAAAACTAGGTGCAGTTAAATACAAATACTGAATGCAAAGTAAATTAAAAACGAGTGCAATGGATAGCAAAAAATTGAGTGACTACAATGTTCGGCAATTGCGCGCATGGCTTCGTCGGCTTGAGTTGCCAACAGGTGGCAAAAAATCCGAACTAATTGATCGACTAAATGAGCGGTATTCCGAAGAGCGTGAACTGGAACGACCGTCGGGGGAAGTTGAAGATGATGCTGATGACTGGGGCAGAAGCGGTGACGAGAGCGAAGGCGGTAAGCAAAAAGACGAAAACGGCGAATGCGACATAACAGAAAGTCAACTCAACGCTATTGCACTCAACCCAGATGCATTCAATTTAAATGGAAAAAGCAAACCACAGCATAACATGCAACTTAACGAGTTGATTGAAGAGAGTGGCAATATCTCTTTAATTAGTCTGAGTGACGAGAATAGAGCGAAGTCAAACGAGTGTCTTAATAATAATTATGAATTATTGAAGAGAGAAGCTGATCTGCTTCGACGCGTAAAAATGCTCTTACGAAGAGAGAATAATTTGCTACAACAGCAAATTCAAAGCAACAAAAAAGGAAATGATAAAGTGGTGACTACAACAAAAATTTCAATTGATTCGATTTCCAAATTAATTCGCAATTAAAATGCGTCTGCGAAAGTTATACTGTTGACAAAAGCGATTTCAAAATGTTGTTAATTAGTAAACTGAAAGGTAAAGCACAATCATGGCTCTACTCAAAGCCAAATTTTGCAACAGAAACAGTAGATGGCTTACTTGACCAAATGAATGAAATATTTGGTACGAACGAAAACCGAATTGCACTGCGTCGAAATATGGAAGCCAGAAAGTGAAAGCCTGGCGAAACTTGCATGCAATACTTCAACGATAAAATAGTTTTGTCTAATCCTATTCAAATGGAAGAGACTGAATTAGTTGAATATGTAATTGAGGGCATAACCGACTTCCAACTGCGCACGCAAGCTCAATTGCAGTGCTATACAACTAAGGCTCAAATTCTTCAAGCTTTCTTAAAAGTTGAGAATAGAGGAAACGGCTTCATAAATAAAGCAGCGACATCCGATCAACCGATGCGAATGGTTAGGTGTTACAACTGCAACTCACATGGACACCTTGCGGCAGAATGCCGTAAGTCGAAGTGCGAGATTGGTGCGTGCTACAATAACGTTTATGTAAGAATTTACCATTTTAAGTTTAACAATCTACTTAATGTATCTTTTTCTTTAGAATGTTTAATTGATTCTGGCAGCCCAATCAACTTCATAAGGAGGTCGTGTGTAGCTGATAAGATTAATATAAATTTAACTTCAGAAATGGATTCAGTTTATTTTGGAATTAACAATTCGAAACTTGTAAATTGTTGAACAATTTTATGTTGGATTAAATTAAAAAATGAATATTTTAAAATACAATTTGTTGTTGTTGCCGACCGAACTTTGAATTCTGAAGCTGTGTTGGGGTGAGATTTTTTAACAATTGCAAAGTATAAGTTAATTAGAGATGAAGATATATGTGAAAATATCTATAGCAAAATGATAGTAGAGAATTCGAAATGTAAAATAGAACGCGGCATCAAAATACCCAAAAATAGAAAGAATAATGAAAATGTTAAAGTTGAAGTTAAAGTCGAAAAAATAAAAAGTAAAGTCAAAGGAAATGAAGAAAATAGAAATATTTTAAGTATTGGCAGTGTCGAAGATGTAGGAGATATTTTTTTTGAAAAAGAATTACTATTGATTAATATTGAGAATGATGAAAGTCCAAATGCTAATATATCTTCGAATTTAAGTTACAAAGATAGGCAGAAATTTTATGAACATTTTGATGACTATTATTTAAAATGTAAACGACCTTTAAAACCGAAAACAAGATGCGAAATGAAATTGAACGTAGAAAGTATGAAACCCTTCAACTGTACACCAAGACGATTAGCATATACAGAAAAGTTCGAACTGCAAAATATTAGATGAGTATCTGTACAAAGGAATAGTTAAACCGAGTGAATCAGAGTTCGTGTCGCCTATTTTATTGGTTCGAAAAAGACAGGCGATATTCGAATGTGCGTAGATTATCGAACCCTTAACAAAGTGACTGCTAAGGATAATTACCCAATACCCCTGATTGATAACCTGCTGGACAGGTTATCAAATAAGAACTTCTTTTCTAAATTGGATTTAAAGAACGAATTTTTTCACGTATACATGCATCCAGATTCTGTAAAGTACACGTCATTCGTGACACCATTAGGACATTGTAAATTCCAACGCAAGCCTTTCGGATTAAAAAATGCACCGTCCACATTTCAGCGTTTTGTGAATAAAATATTTTCTGATTTAGTAAGGGAGAATAAAGTCATTATATATTTAGATGACCTAATGATAGCCACTGAGAATGTAGCGGAACATTTCGAAATTTAGAAGGAAATTTTTCAACGACTAGTTGAAAATGATCTAGAGTTAAGAATTGACAAATGTGAATTTTTGCATCAAGAAGTGAAATACTTAGGGTACAATATATCTAAAGATGGAATCAGAGCAGACGACAAAGGATTAGATGCAATAAAAAGTTTTCCGGTACCAATTAAAGTTCACGCAGTTCAAAGTTTCTTGGGACTGTGTTCCTACTTTCGACGTTTCGTAAAAAATTTCTCAATTATAGCCAAGCCATAAAAATAAAAAATTTTAAATTTTGAATTGCTGAAAACGAAACTCCTCGAATCACCAATTCTAGCGATATACAACCCAAACAACGAAACGGAATTACATTGTGATGCAAGCGCAACAGGTTTTGGTGCAATATTAATGCAAAGAAATAATGATAACAAAATGCATCCAATTTTTTATTTTTCCAAACGTACTACCGAAATAGAGTCAAAATATCATATTTTTGAGCTAGAGACACTTTGCATAATTTATGCACTCCAACGATTCCGAGTATATCTTCAGGGCTTAAAATTGAAAATAGTGACTGACTGCAATTCACTGACGATGACATTGAATAAAAAAGAATCAAATCCTAGAATAGCAAGGTGGGCGTTAGAACTTCAAAATTATGATTACACTTTAGAACATAGATCAGGTACTCGAATGCAACATGTTGATGCTTTGAGTCGTATTAACAATATATTGACAATAGAAGCTGTTAGCGCCAAATTTGAATTTGATGTGACGTTTGATTGAAGTCACAGATGGCGCTAGTGTTGAAAAACTACTTTTACCGCGTACGCTACCACTCTCAGCTTTTTGCGTATATTTTTTGTATTCGCTAAAGTACTGCTTATACCCCGTATACACATGAGATATTGTATTAAATAAAAGCGAGCGCGCAATTATTATATCATTTTAAAATTAAAAACGCGAGTTTTATTTACTTATTTTCGTGCGAGTGTTTTATAGACACTGACGACCCTCCCCACCTGTCTGCGCCAGCTACTTGCTGATTTTGTTGATTTGGATGTTCCAGGAGCCTAAGAGCGGCAGAACGAACATTTTTGGTCCTTCGAACCCGGATAACGCAGACAGAGCGTTTTAAATAAAGATAAATAATTGTACTCATTTTTTTTGATTAGTACACAACTCAGGTGCGTACATCATTTATTTTTGCATTTTCCATCCCCCTTGCGTACGTTTAAAATTGTTGTTGGGTTGTCTCAATACCGCAAGTCCGAAGTGGCTGTTGAGTGTTTTGTGCTTTTTATTTATTTTGCCGTTTTTTTGGCGCGCGTTTAAAAAACACAAAGTCACTCAGTTTTGAGTATTTTTTTTATACTTTGGTATTTTTTGAGCCGTCTTCTCAATTTTATTTTCAATTTTGTTTTCACACTCAGTTTTGAGTATTTTTTATACTTTATACTTTGGTATTTTTTGAGCCGTCAATCAACATCGGTCTTTCAATATTTACTGCTTGAATTCGGTAATCGAAGTTGCTCCGATAAGCAAAACAAACAAACACAAACAAAAAGAGAAGAAGAAGCAACTGCATTGGCGCATGCTGCAATTGATTTTAAATTAAAATTGATATTTTATTTTTAACAAAAAAAATTATTTGCAAGCACAGTTGTGTTTATTTAATTGTTCGAATTTGTGCGGTGGTTTTTTTTGACTGTGATTGCTTGTTCATATTGTGGCCCGGATCGTCTGTCATAAGCGATATTTGGTTAAATCGTTGGACGGACAGACGGAAAGGAAAAGGTTAGTGTGTTTAATTTTGAACAGAACTAGATAAATTTTCTTTTCTTTTTTTTGTTCGAGATCTGCGCCGAGATAGACGACCTTTTATATCGTCAGAAACAACATTGGCAGTTGGAAAACAAAAGAAAAAAGTAGGTGCTTTTTTTAAAGCGACTTGTTGACGCTGCAGTCATTTTTGAAAGAGCTGCCAAATAACCCTTTTTGTGCCTTTTTGTTGCAATCATTAAAATAGTGAGTATAGAGTGCAACTATTTTGATAGTTTTATATTTGTGCATTTTATTTTATTTTATTCTATTTTGTTTTTTTTTTCATTTTTCTTTTGTTTGGTTTTATGATATACGACCAATACGAGCAAGGGTCAATATAAAAGTTTGAGTTAATTTTTTTTGTGCTGCTATAATTAAAAAATATTGTTTTTTCGGGCTGTGCATAAATATTTCAAATTTGTTTTATTGCTTTTATTCCCCTATTTCGAAATAATTTATCACAGTGCCGGTGTTTAATATAGCATTATACGCACTTTTATATATAAAAAAAAAAAATAATTGGTTTTAAATTTTGTAAATAATTTTATATTTACTTTTTGGGTAAATTAATTTATTGCGGTTTTCGTTTTAATTTACTAAATTTTGTAAAAAAAAAATAATTAGAAATGGCAGAAAATAGATTCAACCATTGTGCCGACGAACTTCTTCGTTTCGCGGCACAATGTAAAGAAATGCACCCGGCAGAGCAAACATCCTTCACAATAAAGTTGTTGAAGGATGAATTGAAGAGTTTGTGGCGGGCAGTTAAAGTGTCATATGACAAATTAATGTGTCACAAACCAGAGGGCTTGGACAAGGAAGTTGTCATGGCAAAACAAGGCAAATGTCTAAGTGCCTACATGGCTTGTGGATCCATGGTGGACATGACTTGTTCCCTTTTGTTAGAAGATAGGTGTTCGACTAGGGTACATAACTCAGGGCATTGTGAAAGTAGTGCAGGTGCCCATTCTGTGTCACATAATATTTCTCTTCCTCCATGTGACACAGACTTGTTTCACGGAGATTACAGTACATGGCCAAGTTTTCGTGATATGTTCACGGCCATCTACAAGTCGAACTCGAGACTACAACCTGTGGAGAAATTATACCACCTCAAGCAAAAAACTCGTGATGAAGCTCGAGATATTGTCAACCGATCTCCGCTAACCAACGATGGGTTTGAGTTAGCGTGGCAGAATCTGGTTGACAGATATGAAAACAAAAGAGTGTTAGTAAATAGTCAGCTCAAAGCATTGTTTAGTTTAGAGCCTGTAACTTCTGAAAATGGTACGGCCATTAAAAGGTTACAGCGTGAAATTAACAATGCAATTGCTAATTTGAGGGCTAATAGTATCAGCATCGAAAATTGGGATGCTATACTGGTTTTTCTTTGCTCTACACGTCTACCAGATAATACTCTGGCGCTTTGGGAACAGTCTTTGGAAGATAAACGCCAAATTCCAAAGTGGAAGGATATGGATACTTTCTTAACAGGCAGGTTCCAAACTTTAGAAACGGTTTCAAATCTTCGTAGCTCTGCGAAGTCCGTTTCTGTTAAGCCTGATCCTAAGCCTGATCACAACAAATCGAAGAGGTTGAACACATTTCAGACTAAAGTAGGCAATCAGTGTCAGATGTGCAAGTCTTCGGAGCACAATCTGATTAAGTGTCCGAAATTTTTAGCACTCGGTCCTAAGCAGAGGACAGAAAAAGTAATGGAAAAGAAACTGTGTCTAAATTGCTTGGCCCACAGTCATTTGAGGAATGACTGCAAAAGTTTGCATAGGTGTACGAAATGCACGAAACCCCACCACACGCTGCTCCATTGGAATACTTCTGCCAATGTTTTAAATTCTCACCCCCCTTCTCCGGCAGCACAGTCAGATTCCAATGGACAGCCAGGTTCTTCGCAAGCAACGAGCAGCAATAGTTTGCAATCTTGCTTTGCATTTTCCACAAAAAATGTGCTCTTGGGAACAGCTTTAGTGCAATTAAACGTTAACAATATGGTTGTTTCTGCTCGGGCGCTGATAGATTCGGGATCTGAAGGTACGTTCATTTCAGAACGTCTTCAGAGGCGCTATGGTGTGCGATGCGACAGAGTGCAAGCACATGTTTCAGGACTAAATGCATCTGTGGCTGCTAGAATTAACAGGTCGTGTCCTTTAGTTCTTCAGATCATCACTCGATCCAAGCTTTAAATTGGAGACGAGTGCCTTAGTTTTACCCAAACTTACTGGATTTCTACCCAGTAAAAATATAACATTGCCGTCAAATGTCAGTTTTGATTTCCCCCTGGCCGATCCTCAATTTTTTAAGAGTGATCAGGTCGACATTTTGATTGGCAGTGATATATACCCTCAAATAGTGAGGGAGGGTATTAAACAAAATGTTCTGGGCTCATTGCTGGCCCAACAAACAGTGTTCGGGTGGATTCTTACGGGTCCACTTTCTCCCCCCACCAGATGCAATACTCTTTCTATAGTGTCCTGTTTCGCTGAGTTGAGCTTAAGTCAGCAATTGCAAAAGTTTTGGGAATTAGAGAGCATTCCCAATAGGGTTTTTCAGAGTGTTGAGGACGAATTCTGTGAACGAAATTTCGTCAACACCACTCGAAGAGATAGTGATGGGAAGTTTGTGGTCACTCTTCCAGTTCGCCCTGAGTATCAGTGTGAGCAGCCCCTAGGAGCTTCACGCTCTGTTGCACTAAAGCAGTTCATTCGTAATGAGACTGCGCTTCTCCGGAAACCTGAGTTTAAGGCACACTACGATGAGGTAGTCAGTGAGTATTTGACCTTGCAACACATGCGCAAGGTAAGCCCCCCTGATGTCAATGAGCGACATTATTACCTGCCTCATCATGCTGTTTTAAAGCCGGAAAGCACCTCGACCAAGCTAAGAGTGGTTTTTAATGCTTCGTGTAGGACTTCGAATGGTTTAAGTCTTAACGACATTTTATATACAGGCCCTTCTCTTCAAAATGATTTGATGTGGTTGATAACCAAATGGCGCCTGTATAAATTCGTGTTCAACGGTGACATCGAGAAGATGTATCGCCAAATTAAGGTGGAGAAAAGTGATTCAGCTTTGCAGAGAATTGTTTTTCGTTCATCTGACAAAGCGGAGGTTGAAGACTTCGAGTTGACTACGGTCACATTTGGAGTCAATTGTGCCCCATATCTGGCCATTCGGACTTTACGTCGGTTGGCAGATGATGTCCAGGAGAAATATCCTCTAGCGTCAGAGATTCTGCGCTCGATGATGTATGTGGATGATGCACTTGCTGGTGCACATGATGTAGCCACTGCTATTCGCTCACGTGATGAGCTGATAGTAGCGTTGAATTCTGCAGGGTTTTCATGCGAAAGTGGACTGCAAATCATGAGGAAGTACTAGCAGGGATTCCTAGCGATTTCTTGCTGAATGAACATTTTTTGACAATTGAAGACGCTAGTTCAGCAAAAACTTTGGGCATTCGATGGAATGCTAAGCTGACAAATTTTATTTCACAGCGCAACCCTTCGACACTGAGGTGTCTTTTACGAAAAGGGAAGTCTTGTCAGTGATCGCTAGGTTGTTTGATCCGGCAGGCTGGTTAGCTCCAATAGTCGTTTCCGCCAAGATTTTAATGCAAAAAATTTGGTTGGAGAAGACGGATTGGGATGACTGTTTGTCTGCGTCTACACAGGAATCCTGGAAAACATTTTTGAGGGAATATGTGCGGATAAATGATATCCAAATTCCTCGTTGGTTGAATTTTTCTCCACTGGCATCTTTTCAGTTTCATGGCTTTTCAGACGCGTCCGAAAAAGCTTATGGAGCGTGTTTATTTTTGAGAGTTGAGATGGAAGACCAGGTCTACACTCATTTAGTATGCGCTAAAAGTAAGGTAGCGCCGGTAAAAACGGTATCAATTCCCCGTTTAGAATTGTGTGGGGCAGCCCTATTAGTGGACATAATTTGTTCTGCCCAACAATATTTACCCCTCACCACACACCAAGTACGTTGTTGGACTGACTCTACATTGTTGAGTTGGTTACAAAAACCTCCATGCTCTTGGACAGTGTTTGTGGCCAATAGGGTTTCGAAAATTTCTGAGCACACAGAAATTAACCTATGGCACCATGTGGATTCAGCTGATAATCCAGCAGATTTGGCTAGTCGTGGTGTTTTCCCAAAGGACTTATTGGATAGTCCTTTATGGTGGAATGGTCCAGCATGGTTGCGGAAAAATGAAACATACTGGCCTCGGTTCATATCAAGGGATGAATTGATCACATCTTGTGAATCAAAATCACTCATGGTAAATTACACTTTTTTTAAGAACTTTGAGGATGTTTTGGAAAGATTTTCCTCCTTAGAGCGAGCTCTCCGGGTGCTGTCATATGTTTGGCGTTTTGTTTCCAGAGTTATCCCTGGAATTATCGACACACCCAAATATTCAACGCTTTCAATTAGCGCGGAGGAGATCTCTTCCACAAAAAAGAGATTATTGGTGATGACTCAAAAAGCGTATTTTGCTGATGAGTATCATTCCTTATCTCTCAAGTTACCTCTTAACTCAAAAAGTCATATTCTGTCTTTGAATCCGTTTTTGAGTGAAGATGGGATAATTCGAGTTGGTGGAAGGCTGTCAGCAGCACCCTCGATGACATTTGAAGAGCGACATCCAGCCATTTTGCCTTATGATTCCCGATTTTCAAGATTGTTAGTTGCCTTTGTGCATAAAATCAGTCTTCACGGTGGCAACCAATTGATGTTGCGCCTGTTGAGAATGCAGTATTGGATTCTGCGGGCTAAGAATCTGATTAGGTTTACAATTCGAAATTGTAAAAATTGCATTCTGTTTAAGAAATCAGTGAGGAATCAGATTATGGCGGATCTCCCACCTGAGAGGTGTACTTTGTCGAGGCCGTTTACAGTGACCGGTGTGGACTTCACTGGGCCTTTCGATGTAAAAAATTATACAGGTCGAGCCTGCCTTATCACGAAAGGCTATGTGTGTTTGTTTGTGTGTTTTGCCACAAAAGCTGTGCACCTGGAAGCCACGAGTGATTTATCGACGGCAACCTTTTTAGCTGCGTTTGCTCGATTCACATCACGACGAGGCTGTCCAGCCCGAATCTTTTCTGATAATGGGACCAATTTTGTTGGTGCGTCCGCTATCTTACGGAAAGAGTTCCAACAATTTTTGCAATCTGCGCAAGATCGCGTGCATGATAATTACGCAGATCGCGAAATTGTCTGGAAATTATGCTGGTGCACCGCATATGGGTGGCCTCTGGGAAGCTGGTATGAAGAGTTTTAAGCATCATTTGCGCCGAATAGGAGGCGAAATGAAGTTTACAATGGAAGAATTTTCTACGCTGTTGAGTCGCATTGAGGCGTGTATGAATTCACGCCCACTATCGCCAATGTCTGATGACATTAATGATCTCAATGCCTTGACTCCAGCACATTTTTTAATTGGATCAAATTTGTTGACTCCAGTTGAGCCAGAAAATTTATCTAACCCTATTTCCATTGTGAAAAGATGGCAAAAGCTTACTGCTCTTCATCATCACTTTTGTGCACGGTGGAAAAATGAGTATCTGAGGGAACAACAGAGTAGGAATAAATGGAAATACCCTCAACCGAATCTAGAGGTCGGAAACATTGTGGTAATTCGGGATGAGAATCTCCCCCCTAACGAATGGCGACTTGGTCGTATTTTGAAGACGTACGCAGGAAGGGATGGCAAAATTCGTGTAGCTGACATAAAAACAGGACGTGGTGTAGTGACACGCCCTGTTGTCAAGCTGGTTGTGTTATGTAATGAATAATGGTTTTTTTGTTTCGGAACCTAAGTTTTCATTCCAGCCAACAGATGGAGAGTGTGCGAAATCCCGTGTTAACTAAGAGCGCTATCGTTTGTCGCGTTTGCCAAAGCGACCACCCCTTGCGGCTGTGTCCAAAATTCTTGAGGATGGATCTGGAGAACCGTTTGCGCGTGGTGCTGTTAAATCGACACTGTTCGGGTTGCTTATCGCACCATCATCAGCAAAAGGACTGCAAGAGTTTGCGGGTGTGCGACTTTTGCGATGAGAAACACCATCGGTTGCTGCATGGGATGAAGGGAAGGATCTCAATTCCCACCCAGAGCGTACCTCCGTCACCTCCGCGCAAGTATCGCACGCCGGAGGGACGTCGAGCGCTCTCTTCAGCTTTGGAGACAGCCAAACCGCGGTCAGCTCCTCTGCGCAAGTATCGTACGCCGGAGGAGCGTCGAGAGCTGTCTCCAGTTCTGGAGATAGACGAGGTGGTTGAGTTAGATCCGGAGGCTGGGCTACTCAGTGCTGAGGTACCCAGGGCTCTCGCTCCCCCCAAACAAGTGAGAGACGTGGTGCACGTCGTCAAAGAAAGCGGCCTGCTGGACGCCGAAACCGCGCTCGATCGCCGGCGCCTAGGAGACCTCGTGTTTCTACGGCGTCGGACCGAAATCGTTCCCCGGTGCACAAGCGGCCTCGGCTGTCTGGTGCACTCGTGGTATCACAGAACAATCGGAGAGTGTCGGTTCGGCGTCAATCCCCTCCGATGGAGCTAACCGTTCGCAGTAGGACTGTGTTGAGACCTACTGCGAGTGTCAAGGTTATGGTCCACGGGCGCTTAAGTATCGAACGAGCGTTGCTTGACCCGTGCATGCCCACCTCTACAATCAGCGAGCGTGCGGTGCGACGCCTTGGATTGCGAACGACGCGAGCTGGAAACCGAGAATTTTGTATGTTGGTTTTACGGTCGAGGTGTGGCCCCAATATTGATGTTAATGTTGAGGCACGGGTCGAGCGGGGAGTAGACCGCATTCTACCGGAGAGGTCGGCTAGTGAGTCGCTGCGGCAGGGCTTTGAAGGCATCATCCTGGCTGACAAGGATTTCTGGCAGTCCGGACCGGTGCCGATTGTGTTGGGTGCAGAGGTGTACCATCGAGTGATCTGCCCCACGATGCTGCCTTCAGCTCTTGGAAGGCCGATGGCGCAACTGTCCATATTTGGATATGTGGTGTTCGGCGTCGTCGACAACTGAGGTGGTAGCGCGTTTTTTTTTTTGGTCTATTTTTATTTTTAATTTTATTTCTTTAATTTTTTTTATTCTCTTGTTTTTTTTTATCTCTTAAGTTTTATTAACGTATGAATTGTTATCTTTTTTTTTGGTTTGATTAATTTTTTAACTTTTTGCAGTGATGCTGCAAGGCGGGCGGTAATGTTAGCGCCAAATTTGAATTTGATGTGACGTTTGATTGAAGTCACAGATGGCGCTAGTGTTGCCAATCGCCGAGCGCTCCTGCTAGCTAGTTTTTCGTTAGTTTTAAGTCGAGTCAGTTGAAAAACTACTTTTACCGCGTACGCTACCACTCTCAGCTTTTCGCTTATTTTTTTGTATTCGCTAAAGTACTGCTTATACCCCGTATACACTTGAGATATTGTATTAAATAAAAGCGAGCGCGCAATTATTATATTATTTTTAAATTAAAAACGCGAGTTTTATTTACTATTTTCGTGCGAGTGTTTTATAGACACTGACGACCCTCCCCACCTGTCTGCGCCAGGGAAAAGATACAAAAATCAAAGAGTTAAAAGAGATGCTACAAATGACAGAACACAATTCGTATGAAATGAGAAACGGAATTGTGTATAAAAAAACTGATAGTGGGAAAATTTTATTTTGTGTTCCTGAAGATATGGAAAGTCATGTTCTTTTTAAATATCATGATGAAATGGGCCATATGGGCATTGACAAAGTTTTGGATCTTATTTCAAAAAACTATTGGTTTCCGAAAATTAGAGACAAAATAGCTAATCACATTCAAAATTGTTTAAAGTGTAATGTATATTCCTCGAAACATGGCAAAGAAGAAGGTTTTTTACACAATATTCCTAAAAGTGCTAGCCCCTTTCAAGTGATTCATGTAGATCACTTCGGACCCGTAGACATTTCACGACCCAAAAATCACATATTTATAGTCGTTGATGCGTGCACAAAATTTGTCAGATTATACCCAACAAAGACAACAAATGCTAAAGAAGTAGTCAATGCGATATGAAACCAACATACGATAACTGTGGTTTCCTGCTCGCAGGTGGGCATGCACGGGTCAAGCAGCGCTCGTTTGATAATTGAGCGCCCGTGAACCATAAGCTTGATACTCGCAGTAGGTCTCAACACAGTCCTACTGCGAATGGTTAGTTCCGTCGGCGGGGATTGACGCCGAACCGACACTCTCCGATTGTTCTGTGATACCACAAGTGCACCAAGTACAGCCGAGGCCGCTTGTGCACTCGGGGAACGATTTCGGTCGAGCGCGGTTTTAGCATGCAGCTGGCCGCATTTGTTACCTTTGCCGACGTTGCACCACTTCTCTCACTTGTTTGGGCTGTAGGAAATATACGGCCTTGGATAACATAGAATGTTAGAATTAAAATAGAAGATCAGGAGATCTAAACGGTCAGGATGGCCGAATTGTAGCAATGCTGCAGGGTATACCTAAGTCACCTTTAAGTAATCCTTAAGTTATCTTTAATTTATCTTTAAATTATCTCTAAGTTATCTATAAACCTAGCTGTAAACTATTATACATGAGTAAATGCTGTCGCGTCTGTGGCGCAGCAGACACAATAAATTGGATCGTTGAGCAGAGTGGACGTGTGTTTTGTTTAAAGTTCCTGACTAATCGAGTTTTGTCGGACTCATATGTATATGCATCGTTATTTATTTGAACTTTTATTTCTTTCTTTTCGTCAATCTTGTAGTTATTAGGCCCTGTACCGTAACAGGTAACGTAACGTATGTAACAGGTAAAAACTAACGTTCGGAGACCCCCAAAGTTACCCCCATTATGGTCAGGAGTTATAGAGGAGTCGATATAGCCATGTCCGTATGTCCATCCGTATGAACGAAAGGATATCGGAAACGGTAATAGATAGAGAATTCACGCTTTTTGCATTCGACTAGGACTTCGAAATTTTACAAGTTTATTTAAAAATTTTGCCCCTTCCGAATAAAATCAACCTCAAGGGTAAAAATTTCTTCGTCATAAAAAATAGTATAGTATGTCAGTACAGAGGTAACGTCTCTCTAAGCCGAAATCCAAAAACTTCAACAAAATCGGATAATAAATGACGATTTTATAAGTAATTGAATTTTAATGACCTATGATGCTTCCGTCCTTCCTTCTTAATCGTACAGTGAGAAGTGGTCATGTGTTTGGTCATAAGCTCGGTGAAACATTTAGATCGTGTTTGTTAGGCGACCTGAACTGGTACAGCACGTCTTCGCTTACTGAGTTGCTTGTGTTTGCGGCATACAGTGCGTACATATAGTTCGATACATATATTTACATACGCACATACTTTTTCGGAGCGAAATATTGTATATTATATGATTGTTTACTTGATTATTTTCAATGTGTTCTAATATTTCCTGTTTGTCATTTTCGTCCATTACGCCGAACAACCATTTCTGAGCTATACCGACGGCGTTTATTAGTCCCCGTTTTTTTCCTGTTAGATGGGATAATGGGTATAATTTTTGATTTTACTGCATTTGTTTCTGTCATTAAGTGTTTGATGTTGCCGTCTGTGAGTGACATAATATTAAGTTCTACATTATTAACTATTTTTTTTAGTTTGATGTTATCGTCTGTTAGTGACTTAATTTAAAGATCTATATTAATTACTATTTTTGTTAGTTCGTTTGGTTTTATGATATGAAGAACAATTGTACTAGTATTAACTATTTCTACGGTATTTAATGTTATATAAGTGTCTCCATGCTCTTCCTTAATTGGTGTCACTGCTAGCATCGTTGCTGATTGGATGATTAAAAGGATGGGGAGTAGAAATACGATCTGGCATATTAGAATGTTTTAGAGGTCTTTTAATGTCGCCCGACTGAAATTTCCTTACTTGTTTTTATATTTGCGGTATAAAGTGCATACATATGGTGGTATGAAATGTATTATTATAATGGAATATGGTTTTTGCCATCTGTCCAATTATTGTGCTTTTTTCATCGATCTTGGGCGTTCGAATTATCTCTGTTATTATATTATTCAATCTTTCTATGTCGCTATTACCGGTATTGCTAATTGGTTTTGTAGAATGGTATTCGATACTTTGCTCTTGTAAGAATTCCTTTACATTGGTGTTGTTGAATTCATTGTTGAATACAAACTTTTGAACTTTTCAATTCAACAATTGTTCTGCTATTTCTGTCTGTTATTGGGAAACATGTTGCATGTTTCGAAAATTTATCAATGAATATTGTGAACGATTGTTTTGAATTGATATAAGTATCAATATGAACAATGTCATTTGTTGTTTTTGGAGTTTTCGTGATGTGAAATTTATTTTTGATCGGGTTATATATTGTATATTTTCGAGACTCCGGGCACTTTCGTAGTGGGTGGTCGCCATTGCACTCGTGGCAGACCAAAACTCGTTGTTGCTTCTCCATCTTCATAGATGCTGTAAAAAATCTCATTTTTTGAAAGTTAATAATTTATCAAAAAGTTAATAATTTATCGAGTAACGCATGTAGCTGGACAACAGGACGCGTACTCGCACCACGACCTGTTTTCACATCAGCTCGTCTGACTTTTTTGTCCCTACCTACGTACGTTTGAAAAATGCGGCCGAGCCGCCATTCATGTGGGGGGAGATTTTTGTCGAGGATTGCCACAACATTTTCGACCTCTAAATTCGGTTGGGCGTACTTCCATAAAAATCTCAAAAACAAAGACGCATCATAAGCTTTTCCAGAAACGTCTGAAAAGCCATTGAACACAAATTCAACCATAGGGGAGAAATTCACACAATGAGGAATCTGGATATATTTTATCCGCACATCTTCCTCGCAAAAAGTTATCCAGGATTGCTGTGTAGATGCAGACAAACAGTCGTCCCAATCTATCTTCTCCCACCAAATTTTTGGCAATAAAATTTTGGTGGAAACGACTATTGAGGCTAACCAGCCTGCCGGATCAAACAACCTAGCGACTGACAAGCAACAATTTGACAGCAAAAAATCGCTAGGAATCCCTGCTAATGCTTTTTCATGATTTGCAGTCCACTTTCGCATTGAAAACCTTGCGGGATTCAATGCTACTATCAGCTCAACACGTGAGCGAATAGCAGTGGCTACATCATGAGCACCAGCAAGTGCATCATGCACATACACCATCGAGCATAGACGCTCTGCCGCTAGAGGATATTTATCCTGGACGTCATCTGCCAAACGACGTAAAGTCCGAATGGCCACGTATGGGGCACAATTGACTTCAAATGTGACCGTAGTCAACGCGAAGTTTTCAATTTCAGCTTTATCAGACGAACGAAAAACAATTCTCTGCAAAGCTGAACTACTTTTCTCCACGAAAAAAGTAGGGGTGCTTTCCGGTTTTAAATTTGTATAATGAATAAAATGATGTCGCTCATTGACATCTGGGGGGGTTACCTTACACAAAGGCTGCAAGGTCAAGTACTCATTAGTTTCCTCATCGTACTTAAAATCTGAGATCCGGAAATGCGCAGTATCATTACGCATGAACTGCTTTAGTGCGACTGAGCGTGAAACTCCTAGAGGCTGCTCACACTGATAGTTAGGGCGAACAGGAAGAGTGACCACATGTTTCTCATCACTATCGCTTTGAGTGGTGTTGACGAAATTTCGTTCACAGAACTCGTCCTCATCACTCTGAAAAGCCCTACTGGGAATGCTATCTAATTGCTGACCCAAGCTAAACTTTGTAAAACACGATACAATAGAAATCGTATTGCACCTGGTGGGGGGAGAGAGTGGACCAGTAAGAATCCACCCAAAAACAGTTCGTTGAGCCAGCAATGAACCCAAAATATTTTGTTTTCTACCCTCTCTTACGATTTGAGGGTAAATATAACTGCCGATAACGATGTCGACCTGATCGCTCTTGAAAAATTGAGGATCGGCCAGGGGGAAATCAAAACTGACATCTGATGGCAATGAAATATTCTTACTGGGTAAATTTCCAGTAAGTTTGTGTAAAACAAAATAACTCGTTTCCAATCTGAAACTTGGATCGAGTGAGGACTCCAGTATCAAACGACACGACCTGTTAATACTAGCAGCTAGAGATGTATTTAACCCTGAGACATGTGCCTGCACTCGTTCGCATCGCACACCAAGGCGCCTCTGAAGACGTTCCGAAATGAACGTACCTTCAGATCCCGAGTCTATCAGTGCTCGAGCAGAAATAACCTGATTCTTTAATTTTATTCGCACTATTGCAGTTCCCAAGAGCATACTCTTGGTTGAAAAGGCAAAGCAAGATTGCAAAATATTGCTCCTCGTTGCTTGCGACGTACTTGCATGTCCATTGGAATTCGACTGAGCTGCCGGAGAAGGGGGGTTAGAATTTAAAACATTGGCAGTAGTGTTCCAATGGAGCAGCGTGTGGTGGGGTTTTGAGCACTTTGTGCACCTAAACAAACTTTTGCATTTGTTCCTCATACGACTGTGAGCCAAGCAATTGAAACACAGTTGCTTCTCTCTCACTTTATCTGTCCTCTGCTTCGGATTGAGGGCTAAAAATTTTGGATACTTGATCAAATTGTGCTCCGAAGACTTGCACATTTGACACTGGTAGGCTATTTTTGTTTGAAAAGTATTCAAACGCTTCCACTTGCTAAAATCTGAGGAAGGCTTAACAGAAACGGACTTCGAAAAGCTACGAAGATCTGAGACCGTTTCTAAAGTTTGGAACCTGCTTGTTAAAAAGGTGTCCATGTCTTTCCACTTTGGAATCTCTCGTTTGTCTTCCAAAGACTGCTCCCAAAGCGTCAGAGTAGTATCTGGAAGACGGGTAGAGCACAGAAATATAAGTAAAGCATCCCAATTTTCAATGCTGATACTGTTGGACTCTAAATTGGCAATTGCATTGTTGATTTCCCGCTGTAGCTTTTTAATGGCCGCGCCATTCTCAGAAGCTACAGGCTCTAAACCAAACAATGCTTTGAGCTGACTGTTTACCAACACTCGTTTATTTTCATATCGGTCAACCAGATTCTGCCACGCTAACTCAAACCCATCGTTGGTTAGCGGAGATCTGTTGACGATATCTCGAGCTTCATCACGAGTTTTTTGTTTCAGGTGATACAACTTCTCACTAGAGTTCGACTTATAGATGGCCGTGAACATATCACGAAAACTTGCCCATGTGCTATAATCACCGTAAAACAAGTCTGTGTCACATGGAGGTAAAGAAATATTATGTGACACATTTGGGGTATCTCTACTTCCACAATGCTCTGAAAAATTATCTGAAAGTGAACAAGTCCTATCTACCATGGAACCACATGTCATATAGGCACTCAAACATATGCTTTGCCTTACCATGATAAGTTGTTTGTCCAAGCCCTCTGGTTTCTGACACATTAATTTGTCGTAAGAAAGCTTGACCGCACGCCACAGAGTCTTCAACTCATCCTTTAACAATTTTGTTGTGAAGGATGTTTGCTCTTCTGGGCACATTTCCTTACATTGTTCCGCGAACCGAAGAAGTTCATTAGCACAATGATTGAATCTGTTTTCGGCCATTTTTTTCAAAAAAACTTAGTCAAATAAATAAACAAAAAAATGAGGATGCAAAAGTCAAAAGAAAAATAATTTCAGCAAAAATAAAATTAAATTTGATGAAAATGTCACTATGTCAAATAAAAAGTGCGTATTATTTATTATATTTAAAGAACCGGCGCTGCGGTAAATTATTTCAAAGAGTGGGAGAAAAAAAAAAACAATAAAACTTTTGTGAAATAATTTTATGCAGCCCGAAAAACGATATATTTTTTAAATATAATATAACCGCACGAAAAAACAAATAATGTGGAACTTTGATATCGACCCTTGCAATATTGTTCGTATACCAAACACAATGCAAAAGAAAAAACAAAAATATAAAAAAAAAAAAAAAATTAAATTTGAAAAGACTCGATTTTTAATATAAGTAATGTGCGTATAAAATATTATATTTATTGAACCGGCACTGCGATAAATTATTTCGAAGAAGGGGAAAAAGAAAAAAACTTATTTGAAATAATTAATTAATGCAGCCCGAAAAACGATATATTTTTTAAATATAATATAATCGCACGAATAAACAAATAATATGGAACTTTGATATCGACGTATTGGTCGTATACAAAAAACAAAAGAAATTTTTGTTTAACTGTTCCTAATCTTTTCTGTCTGTCCGTCGGGCGATTAAACCAAATATCGCTTGTGACAGACGATGCGGGATGCGGGGTTACAACAAACAAACACAAAAAAGTATAAACGCACCGATGCAAAAACAGTCAAAAGCGCAACGGTGCTTATATGTATGTATATATATGTAGGTATTTACTAAAATATATTTATTGTTGTAATTTTACCACTGCAGCATGCGCTTATACAGCTGCTTCTTCTTCTCTTTTGTCTTGTTTGTTTTGATCGTCTCAATCAAAACCGTTTTCTAATGCAATGGAATTGCAAGTTAATAAAAAATAGAAAAAACACTACAAAGAAAACACTCTACACTCTAATCGAAAAGAGTGTGTGTATGTATAACTTTTTGAGTGCGCCAAAGAAAAGGCGAAGAATATTTGCACAACAACAATAATGCACATAAACACTCAAATGCCAACCGAAAACTTGCGGAACTGGCAAATCAAAAAATGCAAACGCACGCAGGGGGTTTAAAAAATCAAACAAAAATGCTATACGCACCTGATGTATGTACTCAAAAAGTAGGGTACAATTATTTATTTTAAAAAACGCTCTGTCTGCGTTATCCGGCTCGATGGACCAAAATGTTCGCTTTGCCGCTCCTAGGCACTTGGAACACCCAATAAACAAAATCCAAAATTAGATGACGCTGGCGCAGACAGGTTGGGGTGGGTCGTCAGTGCCTGTAAAAGCACTCGCACGAAAAAACAAATAAATAAAACACGCATTTGTATATTTAAAATTAAAATTTTAGCGCGCTCGCTTTTATTTAATACATCAGTGTATATAAAAAAACGGGGTGAAATAAACTTGGCGCAAAATTCAAATCGAATATTTGTAGCACTAAGTGGCACGCGTTTGCATTAGATTAGTAACTGACTAACTCCTCTCTCCTCTCAGAGTTAGTTACCGAGTAGATGAACAAGACGAGTAGCAAGTAAGCGCGGTGTGGTAAAAAAACGTTACACACCACAAATTCAAATTTGGCGTTAACAGTAGTAATGTTGGGGATATATCTTGTTACGTGCGAAAACTTTATTTGTTAGCTGGTTGTCTGGATAAAATGCGTCGCAAATTGTAACGGACAAACTTGAACTTAAATATTTAAAATTTGTCACAACAATTTTGAAACACACTATGTAGTAAAGAAACTTAATTCACAACAACATATAAACAGCTTCCGCTAGTGGAACGTAAGCTATGACATGACGTCATCTGCGAAAGCTGAGCTCTAGGCTTATAATTAAAGCACAAGTGAAAGGTGAATCAAATATATGCAATCGGTCAACTGCTTGTATGAGCTCCTGTAGGATTTCACCAAAACGTATGCACAAAACGGATGTAGTAATAAGATAAATCGGCCCGTTATAAAATAAAACAAAAATGTGGCGTGATTTCCTTTTTCAAAACGGGATAATCGGATGTTTTTAGTGCTCATTTGACCTCAGTACAAGATCCTGTGGGAAGTTGAAAGATGATAAAAGAGTGAAACGCGGGTGATTGAAGGAGAGTAGAGCCAAAGACATACCAGAAGCAAGTCGGCTATTTTATACACGGTCGTCGCGGAACGATATGTTTGTAACAACGCAAAATACGCCATTATAACGAAATAATAAAAGAAACTAAAACATTCCAAGAAATCCGATGGATAAGGCCAGGTTGCTCTAAAAAAGCATCCTGTGACATCTACTACAGCTGCCATGCAAGTAAGCATGAATTTGGATGTGGTTTCGTGGTGAGTAGGAAACTACGTGGCCTCGTCTCTAGGTTCACACCTGTTGACGAGCGTCTAGCCGCGATACGCATCAATGCTAAATATTTTTATATTAGCCTGATTTGTGCGCACGCCCCGACGGAAGAGAAAGACGACAATGCTAAAGATGAGTTCTATGAGCGCTTGGAACGCCTGTACGAGCGCTGTCCCAAACACGATGTCAAAATCGTGCTTGGCGATTTCAACGCCAAGATTGGGAAGGAAGGAATCTTTGGCCGAACCGTCGGAAAATTTAGCCTTCACGACACTACCTCCAAGAATGGAGAGAGGCTAATCGATTTCGCCGCAGGTCGGAACGTGGTAGTTAGTAGACCAGATTTCAACATCTTAACATCCACAAGGCAACATGGCTGAGTCCTGATCAAAAAACACGCAACCAAATTGATCATGTTCTGATTGACAGAAGGCACGCATCGAGCGTGTTGGACGTGCGAACGTTACGTGGTCCCAACATTGACTCGGACCACTATCTTGTCGCAGCCAAGGTACGCACTAGGCTCAGCGTAGTGCACGCCGCACGTTCCAACATGCAACGAAAGCTAGACGTCGGCAAGCTGCAATCAGAGCAGACCGCCGCAGCCTTCTCAAACACACTCTCCCGACTGCTCCGGAAAACCTCTCCGATTTCTCGAGATATATGTGAGCAGTGGAAACATATCACCCGCTCCATGGATAGGGCTGCCAAGGATGTCATTGGTTATACAAAACCTGTGAAGAATTCTTGGTACGACGAGGAGTGTCACAATGCTACTGCAGAGAAGAACGCTTCCTATCAGCGAACTCTGCAGTCGGAAGCAACGCGAGCTGTTAGAGAGCGATATCGAGAGAAACGGAGAGAAACGCCTTTTCAGACGCAAGAAAACGGATCAAGAAAGGCGGGAGTTTGAGGATGTTGAGATGTTACGTAACAGAAATGAAGCTCGAAAGTTCTATCAAAAGGTCAAGCGTCTGACTGAAGGTTTTAAGCCTGGAGTAACTTTCTGTAAGGATGAGAATGGAAATCTGGTAACGGATGAACAGGAATCACTGAGATTATGGAGGAGTCATTTCTCCAACCTACTCGGAGGCGATGAAGCGCACTATGCCGCCGAAAGAGAAATGACACCGGAACCACCAGTTAATGATGGCACTATTGTAGAGCCACCGGACTATTACGAGGTCGATTCAGTTATTAAAAAGATGAAAAATAACAAATCGGCAGGCTCTGATGGGCTGCCAGCTGAGTTATTTAAGACCGGCGGCGAAGAGTTGGCTAGGAGTATGCACCAGATTTTATGCAAGATATGGTCCTTGGAAAAGACCCGTGAGTTCAACAAAGACACTCACCATCTATTTGTCGATTACAAAGCCGCTTTCGACACGCCGATAAGAGCGAAGTTCTTCGACGCCCTGTCTGCACTAGGTATCCCGGCAAAGATTGTCCGTCTTTGCATGGCGACGCTCTCTAACACAGAAAGCGTTGTCAGGGTGGGGAAAAACCTCTCCGACCTCTTTGATACCAAGAGAGGTTTCAGGCAGGGCGATGCTCTATCGTGCGATTTTTTCAATCTCCTGATGGAATACATCCTACGCCAATGTCCGTACATACAGAGTATGTCGGGCTCGATCTTCCAAAAGGAAGTGATGCTGCTCGCTTACGCCGATGACATCGATATCATCGGTACGCAGGAACGGCGAGTCAGCAAGGCGTTCTCGGAGATTGAAAAACAGTCTCGGCTCATGGGTCTTGGACGGTCAGTGACAATGGAGAATTTCAACTTTAGTGTTGTAGAAAACTTCGTCTATCTCGGAACAGAGATCACCAGTAACAACAACGTCAGCCTGGAGATCAGGCGAAGAATCACGCTTGCAAACACATGTTTTTTTGGGCTGAGCAAGCAAATGAGAAGTAAAGCCCTCTCTCGACGGACGAAAATAAAAATATATAAGACGCTGATACTCCCGGTATGGCGCAGAGGCATGGACCGTGATTGAGTCGGATGAGACAGCGTTGGAAGTCTTCCAGAGGAAGATTCTTCGCAGGATCCTTGTTCCTGTTAGAGTCGGCGACGAGTTTAGGTCCCGTATGAACCGCGAGCTGTACGAGCTATTCAATGAGGTTGACGGAGTCCAGCTCATAAAATTCCAGCGGCTGCACTGGGCTGGGCACCTCATTCGAATGGACGAAAGAGCTCCAGCACGCATGGTTTACATGGGGGGCCCAAACTTGATTGGTGGACGCCGACATAGAGGACGACCGGGCACTCGATGATATGACCAGGTATGGAGAGATCTCTCCGTACTTGGCATTCAGAAGGACTGGCTCCAGCGCGCACATAATTATGGAGGCTGGCGCGCTTTCCTGGACGCGGCCATGACCGGCAGAGGGTTGACGGCCATTTAACTAACTAACTAACTAAGATTAGTAAATAGTACAATGATAATGAAAAGTAATGGTCCTAAACAAAATAGTTTATATGAAGATAGCGTAAAATTGAGCAAGATATTGGAGATGCGGAGAACAATTTAAATAAACACAAAAAGATACAAAAAGCACGAGATAGATGGCGTAGGCGTAGAAAACTTCGAAGAACACTTACACACTCTATATCAGCTATTTTGAATGAGGATGACAGACTTTATGCTGATGTGAAGATAGCAAAGTATAGAGTCAGTGCTTAGTAGAGTGGATAAAACGGTGTATATTAGTAGTGTTGATTTAAACCATGCAATTTGGCAGATAGAACTGGCACCAGATAGCAGAAAATATACTGCATTTACTCTCCTGGGCGTCATCTTTACCAGTTTCGGGTTATGCCGTTCGACCTCTGCAATGCGGCTCAACGTTTGTGTAGGGTTATGGACAAAGTGATTCCACAACGTCAAAAATAGTGTTTTCGTCTACTTGGATGATTTATTAGTAATATCACGGGATTTTAAGACACACTGTCAACTTCTTTGTGAAGTTGCCGACTGAATACGTAAAGCAAACCTCACGATAGGGTTAGAAAAATCAAAGTTCTGTTTTAAATATTTGAAATATCTGGGATTTGTAATAGGTGCAGGGGTGTTACGAACAGATCAAGATAAAGTTTCGGCGATATTACAGATACAAACACCAAAGACAGTGCGCCAAGTGAGAAGTTTCCTAGGAACTGCCGGATGGTATAGACGATTTATACAAAATTGTTCAGCTTTAGCCGCACCATTGACGGACAGCCTTAAAGCAAAGGCGAAATTTATATTGACCGAAGAAGCCATGGATTCGTTCGAAACGTTAAAAAATCACTCACGTCCGCTCCTATGCTTGTACATCCTGATAAAGTTTCGGCGATATTACAGATACAAACACCAAAGACAGTGCGCCAAGTGAGAAGTTTCCTAGGAACTGCCGGATGGTATAGACGATTTATACAAAATTGTTCAGCTTTAGCCGCACCATTGACGGACAGCCTTAAAGCAAAGGCGAAATTTATATTGACCGAAGAAGTCATGGATTCGTTCGAAAAGTTAAAAAATCACTCACGTCCGCCCCTGTGCTTGTACATCCTGACTTCAATAGGCACTTCTATATTCAGTGCGATGCATGTCATGTTGGCATCGGAGCGGTGTCATTCCAAAAGGATAATCAGGGCAATGATAGGCCTATAGCATTTTACTCCCAGAAATTACGTGGAGTTCAATTAAATTATAGTGTTACGGAAAAGGAATGTTTGGCGGCAGTAAAGGCCATAGAACGATTCCGACCTTACATAGAGCTGATGCCTTTTACTGTAATTAGTGACCATTCCAGCCTCCAATGGCTTATGAGCTTGCGTGATTTGAGTGGTCGACTAGCACGCTGGTCCCTAACTTTACAGGCGTATAATTTTAATATAGAGCATCGTAAAGGCAGCGAGAACATAATGGTGGATATGTTATCTCGCTCGGTTGAAGAATTAAAAATGGAAGAGCTTGACTTTCTTGACTTTGAGTCAATAGAGTTTGATTCCGAAGAATACGTTGGCAGAATTAATACAGTGAAGGAAAATATAGACAAATTTCCCGATTTACAGGTTAGAGACGGACTTTTGTTTAAGCGTACCGATTTTGATCGAAGTGACCTTGGCGCTTATACCTGGAAGCTATGGGTCCCAGAGTCACTTACAAATAAATTGGTGAGAAAAGCACACGAAAAAATGTTGCCATGCATGGTGGTATAGGCAAAACTTTGGCTCGGTTGAGACAATTCTACTATTGGCCACGCATGACAGCACAAGTTCGCGCTTATGTAACACGTTGTGACATATGCAAGGAGTGTAAACGCAATAATAGAATAGAACAACCAAACATGGGCAATGCAGATATAACATGTCGTCCACTGCAAAAGCTTTATTCAGATTTCCTAGGCAAATATCCTAGATCTAGAAAAGAAAATGCGTACCTATTTGTTGTTTTGGATCATTTTACGAAATTCATATGGCTTAAAGCGATGAGGGAAGCCACCGCCGTTAATGTGGTCAATTCTTTGAAGTCAGACATTTTTTGGCAATTCGGAGTACCAGAAAGTATTCATACTGACAACGGCAAACAATTTGTCAGTAAGAAATTTAAGTCTTTTCTAGAATTGCACCATATACAACACATAAGGACAGCTAACTATGCGCCACAATCGAATGCATCAGAACGCGTGAATCAATAAATTCTAACAGTAATTAGGACACACATTGATAATCACCAGCTTTGGGACACTCGTCTTGACCAAATACAGGCGATGATTCGTACTTCATTACATCAAAACTACACCGTATTTTGCCATGTTTGGACAGCATATGTTTACCAGTGGGCTGGACTACAAGTTAGCCAGAAAATAGGACGCACTCGAAGAGTCCGAAATCCAAGGTTTGGATAAATCAGATTTTATTCAGTTATCCCGAAGTGAGGTGAAACAGAATTTGCATATGGCATACCAAAGGGGAGCTCACAATTATAATAAACGAACACGAGATATAAAGTATGCGGTGGGGCAAGAAGTTTTTAAACGTAATTTTGTGTTCAATGACTTTAAAAGGAATATAAATTCCAAGTTTAGCAGTAAATATATCAAATGCCGGGTGACCAGAGTTTTAGGAAATAGCTTATATGAGCTTGAATCATTGAAAGGTACTTCTCTGGGTGTTTTTCATGCCAAAGATTTGAAACAATAACCGGTAGAGATGAGACTTTGTATCTCATGGTGTGGGCGGTGGCCTACGTTGGACTTTTGTGCATATCGTCTGGTCAAAGGAAGTGTAAAAACGTTTTATATTCAATATATTAGCTATGAGAGGCACGGTGTCCACTACTGTTTTGTTTTAAGCAAAGAAACAAAACCGTAGTGTGTTGTTACGTGCGAAAACTTTATTTGTTAGCTGGTTGTCTGGATAAAATGCGTCGCAAATTGTAACGGACAAACTTGAACTTAAATATTTAAAATTTGTCACAACAATTTTGAAACACACTATGTAGTAAAGAAACTAAATCTACAACAATATATACATAGCAGGAGTTTCCGCTAGTGGAACGAAAGCTAGGACATGACGTCATCTGCGAAAGCTGAGCTTTAGGCTTATAATTAAAACACAAGTGAAAGGTGAATCAAATATGCATTATGTTGGTATTATTATGTTGGCATTGAATAAAGCACTTGACGACGATTTTGTGGAGTTGGCGATAACGAAACCAAATTCAGAGCTTGAAGACAGTGCCGTAGATAAGTCAACTAATTCAACTGCGGATGGACCCGGTTTTCAGAATAATGAGTTTAAATTAAGCAGCTTCAAAAGACGAACTGCTAATCTCATAAAATATTTTGAAAAAGAAAACTTTTCGAATGTTGGAAAATCGAAAACTGACCTCATTGATAAAAGGGTCGATGAGCTTCTATTGCTATATGCGAATGAAATAGCAAGTTTAGAAGACGTTGAAGCCGATGTTTTAATCGACAAGCTTGGATTATTGCACATAATGAAGCATCCGGATAACGAAAAATAATCGACAATCCAGCCAAATTACCAATGGGATTGTTTGGAGCTCAAAAAATTAAAAATACCAAAATTTTTTCGGCGACTACAAAGAATGGGCAACATTTTACAACCTATTCCAAGATATGGTGCATGAAAAAGCTCAATCAATAAGAAAAATGTGTTTCTTCTGAAGGTTCCACAATCACACAACAAGTGAATGCAGAAGACTACAGTCAATTTCTATCGAAGAACGGCGAAAGTTCGCGAGGGAACAAAACCTGTGCTTTAAATGCATGAACCACAAGTACAGTGAGAAATGTTTAACACCAAACGCTAAATACAGTATGTGCTCAAAAAGTCATCACGATTTACTGCATGGAGAGCAGTTGATAAATGGCAACACAAGAAATGCCATGGCTTCAACTAACCAATCTACGGCTGTAATTCTGGCAACTGCACAAATAAAAGTAAAAGAAGCAAATGGCGAGTATATGTGACTCAGAGCTCTTATAGATCAGGGCTTTCAAATTACCGCCATATCTAGAGAAGCTTCACAAATATTACAAGTTCCACGCATAAAAACAAAAACGAAGATTCATGGACTTAGTGAAGCGGTGGTTGGTGAATCCAACTACAAAGTGAAACTTTAAATTAAACCTCGATTTATGAGCAACTTTGTGGAAGAAGTCGACGCAATAATTCTACCATCACTGACTAGTGCGCAACCAGATCAGTCGTTCGAGTATGATCTACAGAAATGGAGTAACTACACATTAGGAGATCCTCTGTTCAACAAATTGGACAGGATTGACATGGTAATTGGAAGAGATCTGTTTGGTGAGTAGGCCAAGAGACTAAATTTGGCTGGATACTATCTGGCATGGTTCAGCAGCGTAAAAACGAGCAACTCCTTATAGCAGTAACCAATCTGGAGCGATTTTGGGAGTTGGAGGAAGTAGGAGAAGTCGAAACCAACGAAATCGACGAAGATATTTGTCTACAAAAATTTGCTGAAACCGTGAAACGAGACAATGAAGGACGCTTTTTTGTTTATATACCATTTGCAGATGACGTCGAACTTGGTGACTCAAGAAGACCAGCAATGGCACGTATAATCTCGATGGAGAACAAATTTAAAAAGGATGATAAACTTAAAGAAAGTTATGAACAGTTTATCACAGAATACATAAGCCATAAGAATACATAAGCATAAGCATATGTCGAAAATCATCAGCGGACCATCAGCAAAATATTATCTTCCGCATCAAGCAGTAATACGAGAAGATAGTACTACAACAAAGCTACGAGTGGTCTTCGACGC
The DNA here is from genome assembly GCA_035044805.1 of Leucophenga maculata. Classification (NCBI taxonomy): domain Eukaryota; kingdom Metazoa; phylum Arthropoda; class Insecta; order Diptera; family Drosophilidae; genus Leucophenga; species Leucophenga maculata. The sequence goes on from JAWNNP010003129.1 coordinate 28,927, forward strand.
TTCAGCTAAATCATCGAATGGTAGAAGTCTCAACGACATAATGTATGCTGGTCTAAAGCTACAACGCAATATATTCGACATTTTACTAAAATGGCGATGTTGGAAAGTAGCGCTCACAGCGGATGTTGAAAAGATGTATAGGCAAATTAAGATTGCAGAAAAAGATAGAGCATACCATCGTGTTCTATGGCGCAAACAATTTAACGAATAAAGTAGAAGAGTACGAACTGAACACCGTTACCTATGGCACCGCATCAGCACCTTTCCTGGCAGTTCGAACATTGTTCGAGATAGCAGATAGATGTCCGAATAATATGGACTGGCTGCAAAAAATAATAAAGGAAGATTTTTATATGGATGACCTGATGACGGGAGCAGATACTACACAACAATGTCAAAAAATACAATGGTCAATTAAAGAGCACCTTCACACATTTGGATTTAACGTGAGGAAATTGCTATCAAATTCCAAAATAATAACGGAAACTATAGAAATTCAAACTGATAACGACGTCATACAGATTGACAAAAATGAATCCTTCAAAACACTTGGTTTACACTGGTATCCAAGAGAAGATGAATTTAAGTTTAAAATAAACTTAAAAAATGCAAATGGCACGAAAAGAGGCATTTTATCGCAGATAGCGCAAATATTTGACCAATTGGGTTGGCTTTCCCCGGTCACGGTCGTAGCTTAGCTATACATGCAAAAACTTTGGATTGAAAAATCTACATGGGATGAAAAATTGCCAGACGTTCTTGTCAATGAATGGCAGTAATTCGACGAAAATATTGCCGACGTAGAGAAGCTTCGAATTCCTCGATGGGTAGGAAAGCCTATGCTGCAGTGTTATACGCTAAAGTGGGCACTTCAAAAAGCCTAATAAAAGCAAAAACGAAGGTCAATCCACTTAAAAATAGAAAAACATTACCAAAATTGGAACTTTGCGCTGCACATCTTCTAGCAAAATAGATCCGCAAGATATTGTTCATATTTAACAGAACGTATAAAGTGTATGCTTGGAGTGATTCAATAATTACATTGGGAAATTCATGAGAACGTTCCTGATGCAAAATGGCAACACTTTAGATCGAACGATAATCCTGCAGACGTCGCGTCAAGAGGAACTACGCCAGCTTTATTAATGAATCTAGATATTTGGTGGAAAGGGCCTTGGTGGCTAACCTTGACAAAGGAGCAATGGCCAACCACATATGAAGAACCAATAAACCAAGCCAGAACATTAATAACATCACAAAGCCAAGATGTATTTATCGACAAACTTTTAAACCGCAACTCCAGTTGGCTAAAACTACAACGAATTGTTGTATGTATATATTCTACGGTGGAATAAATCAAGCAAAGAACAGCGTAAGGAGCACTTGTCAGCAGATGAACTCTAGAAGGCTTCCGCTTTAATAATTAAATTAAAGCAAAGAAGAGACTTTAGCGAGGAAATCAATAACTTGCTAAATGGAGTGCCAGTTAAAAATACCAGCAAAATCATCGGTCTAAATCCATTTTTAGATGAAAATGGAATATTAAATAAATGCTGTCAAAAGCTTCATTCGAACGTGTCCTAAATGTATTCGGTATCGACAGGATGGAGCAAAACAGCTAATGGGCGATTTACCTCAAGAACGAGTACTACCGTCAAGTCCATTCACGGGTGTCGACTACGCGGGTCCAGTTAATATGCGATGTTCTAAAGGTCGAGGCCAAAAATCATTTAAAGGTTACATCGCAATATTTGTATGCTTATCTACAAAGGCAATTCATCTGAAGGCAGTTAGCGATTTATCGACAGATTTATAGCAGCATTGCGAAGATTTTTTGGAAGGCAAGGTAAATGTGCCCACATTTACGCGGACAATGGCACAAATTTTGTTGGTGCAAACAGATGGTTAAATTCAGAATTTAAAAAATGCAAAAAAAAGAATTCTGATGTTGCTCCAATTCTGACCAATGAAAAAAATACTTGGCACTTTATTCCCCCGGCAGGACCACATTTTGGTGGTATATGGGAAGCTGGTGTAAAGGCAATGAAATATCATCTGAAGCTTACTTTCGAAGAAATGACGACAGTATTGGCGCAAATCGAATCGGTATTAAACTCTCGTCCGTTATATGCGATAAATGATGCGAGTGGAAAAGACGCATTTACACCGGGCCATTTTCTGATTGGGAAACCGATGAATTCAATACCAGCTTATGAAGAAAATATCAACATGTCAACATTAAATAAATGGAAACTGGTACAGAATATTCAAAGTTATTTTTGGACTCGTTGGAAAGACGAATATTTGTATACTCTACAACAAAGAAATAAGTGGAAATGCCCGACGGAAAATTTAAAAGAGAACGATATAGTCATTATAAGAGACGAAAATACTTGCCCTGCAAAGTGGCCAATGGCAAGGGTAATTGAAACACATCCAGGCAAAGATGGGCATGTACGAGTAGTATCTTTAAAACTACAAATCACTGTGTTAAAACGACCGATTCATAAAATATTTCCGCTACAAGTTGGAGACCATGAAAAGCCGACAGCTCCAAGATCAAGGCAGATAAGATCTTTAGGTGGCAAATTTGTTACAGTTACAATGCTCTGTCTTTTAATGATGATGCATGTGTCTGCAGCGTATCCAATACAGAATTCAACGAAAGTAAGAATACACGAAATTGGACAAGATGCAACACTCTTCCTAGATAGAATTGGAAAAATGGAGGTTATAACGTCTAGTTGGCAATTTGTATTTTTTGTTCGACATGCAAGGATACTTTGACGTTTTAAGGCAAGCTGTGCCTATATTGGAAAAAGCTAATAAAGTTTGTCCAAAACTACAGGAATTTGAAGAAAATTGTAATACTGCAACAAGTAGCATTGCCAGGCAGCTGTCAACAATCGAAGAAAATAAGAGACTATTTGTACCACCAAGAGCACACAGAAATAAAAGGTCATGTAGAACGCCACTTGTATGTCCTGGAGGAATTTTATACATATCTTTGGAAGTAATAAACATGTACAATATGAAGACTTTGCTAAAAAACCAGAACGAATTAAAACAATATTCAGATAAGCAAACATCGGTGATAGATGCCACGAAAAACTTGGTCAAAGTAACTACTTCAAAGATGGCGCAGTAGTAATAACAGCAATGATACCATTGTATCTAAACCAACAATCGGACATTTACAAAGTAATTCCGATTCCAGTACTGCAAGGAAATCATAAAGTGAAGCCTCGACTGATTGAAACGGTTCTGATTTACAACATCACCTTTAAAACCACACAGCAACTTTACATGCCTCATGACTGAATTTAGTAATCAGTCATTTTGGGTGAAGCTAAATAGCGCAAATAGATGGCTGTTTAAACTATTTGTGACATCATCGGCGCATATTCAATGTGGTGACGCATACAATACCATAATAAAGTTACCAAATCAGGGAATAATTGAACTGGAAGAAGGTTGCTCTGCAAGACTCTCTGGAGTAACTTTACAAGCACATGAGACAGCACATTTAACAGTGGGCACTTCGTATCCGGTACATTTCCTTAAAAAAATAATATAACGGCGCATGATAAATTAGCTCCGGTCGGATCACTGGTGGTAAACAACACAGCAGAGCTCCAACTACTTGACGAAAAAATTGTTAAACTCAACAAAGAAAAAGTTCATAACGAAGATTTGCACTTTTATACAATCTGTGGGCATTCATCACTGATACTCATATCAGTAGGAATTACAATTTTTGTTGTATTATATGTTAAAATGAAGTGTGCACAGATGAAGAAAGTAAAAATCGCATTATGCTGATATGGACAACGCGACGCAGCTATAGATAGCTATAGACCCACGTAATGTTTAGAATAGCATAAGAAATATTATATAAGCATAAAATAAAACAGTATAAAATAAAACAGTATCTTACAACTACTTAATCGGTGTGTGTCATTTGTCTTAGTACGCATATGTCTTAGTACAAGTGTATACCCTTTAAAATTTAAAAAATATTTTTTTTATTTTTTTTTTTTAAATTTTCTCTAAGCTTATCTAATTTAATTTCTATAGGATCTCTTGTACGCCATAGTTATGTTTCCTGAAATAACTATAGCTTAATACACTGGTGTATACCCTTTAAAATTTACAAAATATTTTTTTTTTTTTTTTTTAAATTTTTTCTCTAATCTTATAAAATTTAATTTCTATAGGATCTCTCGTACGCTATAGTTGTTTTTGTCTAAATAACTTTAGCTTGATACACTAATATATACCCAATAAATTTGAAAGGAAAAAAATTTATAAATTTTCTATAATTTTATAGAATTTTTTTTCTTTTCTCTTTTCTCTCTTCTTGACAAAAGCTATAAAGTGGTTTCAAATAAATTTTCTCGAACTTTCTCAAGTTGCATTTCTATTAGAATTTGTCTCCATAAATTCTACCGTAAAATAATATTATATATCAATATATATTATTTTTTTTTACTCGTCGACTTTATCTCTGGTGTTAATTGTTTATAATTCGTAAAAATCATGAGCTTCCCTAAGATAAGCTTTCTGTTCATGACAAGCACAAGCGAACAAACTGAAGCTAAAGTCGAAGTAGAGATGATGGATCTCACTGAGCTTTGGGAAAAAATAGAGACTGAATACGAAGAACTTGTACTCTCAATTGACGCTTCGCTCACTCCTGAAATAAATGCACAAGTTTGCTCTAATTTTCGGGAGGCAAAGCCTTTATTCTTCAGATTAAAATCCCAGTGCATTAAATTCCTCAAATTCAGTCAGCGAGATAGGCAAAGTGAAGCGAATAGCTCACAAATTCAAGTAGCCTTCTCGAGTGGTATAAAGGTTGCTGCTTGTCACTGTGAGCCTTTCCACGGCACATATGAAACATGGCCCGCCTTTCGTGATTTATTCACCGCCATTTATGGCAATCACCCCCATCTCACACCTGCTCAAAAACTATATCATTTAAGGAACAGTACTAGTGGAAAGGCTTGTGATATAGTGAAACAATATGCTCTATGTGATGAGAAATTTGCTGCCGCGTGGGAAGGGCTCAAATCCCGATTTGAGAATAAACGAATTCTCATTGACGCATAGCTAAAGGCTCTCTTTGGTGTCCAACAAGCATTGAGTGAAAGTGGTTCTTCAATTCAGAAGATCCAAGCCACTTTCATGGACTCCCTGGCAACGCTTAATTCCCACGACGTGAATACTAGGAACTGCGATCCAATACTCCAAAACTGGGATCCAAAATTCCCTGACGAAACGCTTACCCTTTGGGAACAATCACTTGCTGGACAGTCTGAGTTACCCACTTGGACCCAATTGGACAAGTTCCTCACAGCAAGGTTTGAGCTGGTTGAAAAGGTCAACTCAATGAGACCTAGAGCGAAACCCCAAATTCAGACACCATCTCAAAAAATTGTGTTCTCACAGAAGTCACTCTACGTGAGGACACACACATTCGCAGCAGAAGCAACATCTCCTCGTTGCAAACTTTGAAAAGGGGCACATGCACTCAAGAAAAGATTTCGTTGCGTAAGAAAGTCTTTGCTTTAATTGCCTAGCATACTCGCATCAGCGCAAAGATTGTCGGAGCACCTTCTCGTGTGCTCTGTGCAAAAAACAACACCACACAATGCTTCATGATCCCGATATGAATGCATTACAAGGCAGGGTCTTAAACCAAAAGAATTCGCAAAGAGTCCAGTCTCACACGACTAATGCGACCCCCTCCGAGGAATACCCTTCCTCATCTCGACCTGACACCAGTCAGTCCTACCACACCACCAATATCCAGAAGGTTATTCTACCCACTGCCTTGGTGGCTATAGAACATGCTGCAGAATGTTTCACATTAAGAGCACTAGTGGACCAAGGGTCTCAGAGAACTTTTATCTCTGAAAAAGTTCTCAACCGTCTCAAACTTCCATACGAAAAGGTTCACACTAGCATCTCAGGTATGGATGGCAATATAGTCCAACTCCTCCAAGACTAGCTACGTAAATCTTCCAAACTGACTAATTGCAAAACCCAATTTTGCAGAAATTAGGAATCTCACTCTTGCACATCCTAACTTCCACATTTCGGCACAAATTGACATGGTCCTAGGAAGTGATATTATCCCACATATCATCCTGGACGGCGTCAAAGCCAATGTTTTTGGGTCTCTCCTAGCTCAAAACACCGTGTTCGGGTGGATTTTGAGCGGCCCAACCCCTCCCCAGTGTGTATCGTTTAACACGACAGTGGTGGAAAACGACAATGAGAGTACCAGCGAGCAACTCAAACACTTCTGGGAAATCGAAGAAGTTCACACAACCCCTCCCAAGTCTGAAGACGATATTTTTTGCGAAGATCTCTTCACCCAAACGACTTTCCGGAAAGAGGATGGTCGTTATGTCGTCAAACTTCCCTTTAAAAAGGAAATTGGCCCCCAAATTACGCTTAATTCATCGAGACATATTGCATCCCGACAATATAGTCGAATAGTAGCGTCCCTAACAAAGAAACTCGAACTTCAGGAGCAATATCAGAAGGTGCTCACTGAATATCTCACACTCAATCATATGAGTAAGGTCGATGCGACTGAAATATGTAAGGAAGTTTTACCTTCCCCACCATGCCGTCGTTAAACCGGACCGCATTTCCACAAAAGTCCGTGTGGTTTTCAATGCCTCTAAAAAGACTTTTAATGGGCCTTCACTCAACGACGTCTTGTATACTGGTACCAACTTTTCAGTCTGACATTATGATCATGATCTTCAACTGGCGATTCTATCAATTCGCATTCACTGGCGATATTGAAAAGATGTACCGCCAAATACTCGTTAACCAAGAGCACCGCGATTTTCAAAGAATTTTGTTCCGCCAACTCCCAGTGGACAAATTGAAGATTTTGCCCTCAAGACGGTGACTTTTGGTGTGAATTGTGCGCCCTAACTCGCAATTCGAACGCTCCACCAGTTGGCTCAAGATTGTAACTCAACATATCCCGCTGCAACTCAAATTCTCAAACATGAGTGCTATGTGGACGATATCTTGTCTGGTGGACACGAACTCGAAGAGGCACTCGAAGGGCAGCTGCAACTTAACGCAGCACTCGCCTCTGCTGGCTTTCCCTTAAAAAAGGTGGTAGCCAACCATAGCTTTGTATTAAAACATGTCCCCAAAGATGTTTTACTCGATGACGAATTTCTGCAAATTGAAGACAAAAGCTCTACCAAGACGCTAGGCATTCAATGGAACGCAGTCTCAGATTCGTTCTCATACCGTGTGAAAGCACCCCCGTCAAGCTCTTCCAAACGGCAGATTTTATCGGCAGTAGCCTCGCTATATGATCCTGCCGGCTGGTTGGCACCAGTCGTTATCCTGGCTAAAACTCTCATTTGACAGTTATGGCTCAAAGGCACGGACTGGGATGAATGCGTGAAACCCCTCGCGCTTCTTAAATGGAACGCATTTCTTAGTAATTTAAAATCCATTGCAGATATTCGCATCCCGCGATGGGTAAACTTCTCTCCCAAGCATACCACCCCGCTTCATGGATTTTGTGATGCCTCGGAAAAGGAGTACTGCGCGGTTCTCTATATGAGAAGCTTAGATGCAAATGAAAAGATCTGAACAGTTCTATTAGTCTCAAAAACTAAAGACGCTCCTCTTCAGACTATTAGTGTCCCAAGACTTGAGTTGTGAGCACCGGTTTTACTCTCTAAACTGATTGCACACGTCTTGTCTCATGTGAAACCTCTCTCACACAAGGTTTTCTTATGGTCCGATTCTTCAATCGTGCTCTCCTGGCTACAAAAACCGCATTACGCATGGAAGACATTTGTAGCCAACCGAATCACTCTGATTAGGAATAATGTGTGCAACGGCAGATGGAGACATGTGCGCACGGATGAGAATCCAGCGGATATTGGTACTCGCGGATGCACCCCCCAAGAATTAAAGGATCATACGCTTTGGTGGACTGGACCAAAATGGCTATCTTTAACAGAGGAAAATTGGCCTAAGGATCAATTCTCACCCGTCACGGTACCCGAAGCTCGAACAGTGGAAGCCTTACTTATTCTCTCCCCTGAGGACGATCTACTGAATAGCTTCTCGTGCTACTCTAGAGCACTTCGTGCCGTCGCATAAGAGCTTCGGTTCTCAATGAACGATTTGCCATTCCGTGGGTCTCCCATTTTAAACTACCTGGCAGAATGCGAAGCACTAAAGAGCTCGGAACCAATTTCGAAGAAAAGCAGCATATTGTGCCTGAACCCGTTCTTGGATAAGGATGGGTTGCTTCGCTGTAATGGTCATCTAGCTAATTCAAACCTAGACTACAACTCAAGACATACTATAATTATACACCCAAATAGTCGCTTCTGTACTCTTCTTCTCGAGTTCACCCATAAAATTCTACTCCATGCAGAACATCAACTAATGCTGCAGATTGTGAGACAAGAGTTTTATGTTCCCAAGTTAAAAAATAAAATAAAGTTTTGCATATCTCAATGCAAGATATGCACCCTACACAAACATCGCATGCGCACTCAGATTATGGCTGCTCCACCTCCAGAGCGAGTAATATACTCACCATCCTTTACCATAACGGGAGTGGACTTTGCTCGACCTTTCAATATTAAGTCGTCTCTTCTTACAAAGGGTCCCACCAGTAAAGGTTACGTATATGTTTGTTTTGCGACAAAAGCGATTCATTTGGAGTTAGTTAGTAGCCTGTCTTCAAACGCGTTTCAAGCCTCTTTTGCCCGATTTGTTGGGCGCCAGCAAAACGCTTTTTAAGGAATATGACCAATTTATACAGACCATCTCTGAGGATGTATCAAGAAAATATAGTACTCATGAATGGTCATTTATTCCCCCCTCAGCACCTCACATGGGTGGTTTGTGGGAGGCAGCGGTGAAAAGTTTTAAGACTCACTTAAAGAAAATAGCCGGTTCCTACATCCTCTCCTTCGAATGGGAAAAAATCAAAGCTCTGCACCATCAATTCGCTCGAAGATGGAAGCAAGAGTATCTTCATGAACTCCACAGGCGTTATAAATGGAAACATCCCCAGCGCAACGTCGAGAAGGATGATTTGGTAGCCATCAAGGATGAGCAAATACCCCCAACGGAATGGCGTCTAGGCCGGGTTATCAAAACCATCGCTGGACCAGATGGCAAAATTCGGGTTGCTGAGCTTAACACCCAAAACGAGGTCGTTCTGCGGCCTATCGTTAAGCTTTGCGTAATTCCTACAAAATGAAGCACTAAGCACTCGAATTTTAAAAAAAAACGCCCTTTAAACAATTCAAACTCTCAAAAATGATTGCTCAGATCCTCCATTATAGTAAATCTCTTACTAATTTCCTTTCTGGGGTTCTCCCTTTGTTTTACTCCCCACAGCACCTGGAGCAAATGCCGGCTCTGCAAAGAGATGCATTCCTTACGGTTCTGCAAGAAGTTTTTAGGAATGGACACGTTACAGCGACGCCAAACCGTACGCCGGCTGGGGTAATGCCAAAATTGTTTGGCTAGTGCCGTTCAAAGGCGGTCTGCCGATTGGTGGAGATATCCACCACTCTCTACTGCATGCGGGAGTACGGGCCAAGTCCAAGGTCCACCAGCGATTGGGGTCAGCCGTGATCTCCGTTGCTTGTGACAACGAGCATGAAGTCCTTTCCAATGCACTTTCTCTTACTATAAATAGTGGCCGCCATGTTAAGGCTCGATCTCTTATTATAACGATCGGAACGGCGACAATCGTCTTTTGTATTAAAGTGCAAATATTTGAAAATATAAACGCTGCGGAGTTTTTTTCCCCCATTTGAAAAGTGAAAGGAAAGTTGCTGCCAAAAAAAGGCATTAAAGTGACAATTTATATCTAAACAATTGTCAATTAAACAACAATCTTTACCCGAATATTTAGTCATCAGCCACTTAAGTGGTTGATGGTCGTTTTCTTAATTCTCTACCGTACACGTATGGGCGGAGGTATTTAACAGGCCAAACTATTGCAACCAATTCTTTCTCGATTACTGCATAGTTTAGTTCGTGTTTGTTGAGAGTTCTAGATGCATAAGCAATAGGATGTCCCACTTGTGAGAGAACGGCCCCAATTGCAAAATTGCTTGTTATTTAAAATTTTTGTTTCGATATTAGGATGTCGTAAAATTGGGGAATTAGTGACAAGGTCTTTAAATTTTTTAAATGCCGCTATGTAATTAGGGTCATTTATGTTTATCTGATTCTCTTTCTTCAGAAAGCGAGTCATGGGATGCGCTATTTTGGAACAGTCTTTTATAAATTTTCTATAAAATCCTGTCATTCCCAAAAAGGTTTTTATTTGATTTGTATTGTTTAGTAATTTTAGTTTCTGAATAATAGAAACTTTATCGGGGTTTGGTTTTACTCCTTCTGTTGTCAAAAAGTGACCTAAAAATGGTGTTTCTTTCTTAAGAAAGTCACATATGTCAACTTGGATTTTTAATTGGACGTTACGTAATACCCAGAATATTGCTTTAATATTCTTGTCATCGATTGTAAATTCACAATAATTCACAATTTACGATAATTGATGACTATTCTATATTTCTTTTTTTTTTTTAAACTATCGATCTTTTTTCTACTACCCATAATGGGCTGTTATAAGACGAATTGCTTTCCTTTATTATTTTTTGGTTGAGCATTTCTTCTATTTGTTTTTCTTCCTCGTAGATTTCTTCCTCGTAGATTTGAGAATATCTATATATTATTGGGTAAAGTGGTTTATCACTTGTAGTCACTATTTCTTGCTCACCAAACATAGCCTCCATTAAAGAAAAGATCCGTAAACTCATTTAAGAGTTGGGCTATTTTATTATGCTCTTCTTGGTTTAAGTGTTTGAAAACGAATTTATTATCAAAGTCCCATAATGTCTCTAACATTGAGATATTTTCCATGAACTTTGGTTAGTTGAATTCTTAGAAGTAAATTTTCTTTCCGAAAATCTCCACGAATCTAAATTCATTATTTATTTTTGCTTCAAAAGGATTTAAGAAGACTTGGCCAATAATGCAGGAAAAGTGATCATTTTTGAAGTCGATCAATTTCCATTGCATGGTGTCGCTTCCACTGAATTCTTTGGGGAAGGGTGTTATTACAGCTATTTAAACTCTATGCCGTTAAGAGTTTTATAATAGTGTAGCATCTGTAATAGAACTGACGGATAAGGTTCTTTTAGAGTATTTTCAGGATGCTAGTTGTAGACCCAGTGTCTATTAAGCACGTGATTTTCCTTTTTTTTCCAATAGTAATCGTTTCTATGGGGAGATTGGGATCGTTTGCTCAAGTGCACATTGTGTGAAAAGTTGTTGACTGCCATTCGAAGGGGCCCCCTCTCCTTTAATAAGGGGTTGGTGCGCTGGGCTTGGAACCCGCCACTTTAAAAAAACCCCCCAATGAAAACTTAAAGGAAGCCTCGGAAGGACCCCTTTGATGACGACCCCTGCAAACGCTACAAGGATCATGAATTGAGTATATGCACCTGGAATGTCCGCACCCTTAATTGGGATGGCGCAAATATCCAGCTGGTTGATGTCCTCGAAAAATGCAAGGCTGACATCACCGCAATCCAAGAAATCCGATGGATAGGGCAGGGTTGCTCTAAAAAGCATCCTGTGACATCTACTACAGCTGCCATGCGGGTAAGCACGAATTTGGGTGTGGTTTCGTGGTGAGTACGAAACTACGTCTCTAGGTTCACGCCTGTTGACGAGCGCCTAGCCGCGATACGCATCAAGGCTAAATATTTTTATATTAGCCTGATATACACGCCCCGACGGAAGAGAAAGACGACGATGCTAAAGATGAGTTCTATGAGCGCTTGGAACTTCTGTACGAGCGCTGTCCCAAACACGATGTCAAAATCGTGTTTGGCGATTTCAACGCCAAGATTGGGAAGGAAGGAATCTTTCGCCCAACCGTCGGAAAATTTAGCCTTCACGACACTACCTCCAATAATGGAGAGAGGCTAATCGATTTCGCCGCAGGTCGGAACATGGTAGTTAGTAGTACCAGATTTCAACATCTTAACATCCACAAGGCTACATGGCTGAGTTCTGATCAAAAAACACGCAACCAAATTGATCATGTTCTGATTGACCGAAGGCACGTATCGTATCCCAACATTGATTCGGACCACTATCTTGTCGCAGCCAGTGACGCACTAGACTCAGCGTAGTGCACGCCGCACGTTCCAACATGCAACGAAAGCTAGACGTCGGCAAGCTGCAATCAGAGCAGACCGCCGCAGCCTTCTCAAACACACTCTCCCGACTGCTCCGGGAAACATCTCCGATTTCTCGAGATATATGTGAGCAGTGGAAACATATCACCCGCTCCATGGATGAGGCTGCCAAGGATGTCATTGGTTATACAAAACCTGTGAAGAATTCTTGGTACGACGAGGAGTGTCGCAATGCTACTGCTTCCTATCAGCGAACTCTGCAGTCGGGAGCAACGCGAGCTGTTAGAGAGCGATATCGAGAGAAACGGAGAGAGCAGAAACGCCTTTTCAGACGCAAGAAAACGGATCAAGAAAGGCGGGAGTTTGAGGATGTTGAGATGTTACGTAACAGAAATGAAGCTCGAAAATTCTACCAAAAGGTCAAGCGTCTGACTGAAGGTTTTAAGCCTGGATTCTGTAAGGATAAGAATGGAAATCTGGTAACGGATGAACAGGAATCACTGAGATTATGGAGGAGTAATTTCTCCAACCTACTCGGAGGCGATGAAGCGCACAATACCGCCGATAGAGAAATGACACCGGAACCACCAGTTAATGATGACACTATTGTAGAGCCACCGGACTATAACGAGGTCGATTCAGTTATTAAAAAGATGAAAAATAACAAATCGGCAGGCTCTGATGGGCTGCCAGCTGAGTTATTTAAGACCGGCGGCGAAGAGTTGGTTAGGAGTATGCACCAGCTTTTATGCAAGATATGGTCCGATGAACGCAAACCCAATGACTGGAATCTCAGTGTTCTCTGTCCTATCTTTAAGAAAGGAGACCCCGCTGTTTGCGCCAACTACCGCCGAATAAGTCTCCTTTCCATTGGATATAAGACAATGTCGAGGGTATTGTGTAATAGGCTGAAGCCATATACCGACTCACTGATAGGACGATATCAGTGTGGCTTCAGACCTTAAAGGTCGACCAGTGACCAAATATTCACACTACGCTAAATCTTGGAAAAGACCCGTGAGTTCAACAAAGACAATCGTAACCTATTTGTCGATTACAAAGCCGCTTTCGACACGCCGATAAGAGCGAAGTTCTTCGACGCCCTGTCTGAACTAGGTATCCCGGCAAAGATTGTCCGTCTTTGCATGGCGACGCTATCTAACACACAAAGCGTTGTCAGGGTGGGGAAAAACCTCTCCGACCCCTTTGATACCAAGAGAGGTTTCAGGCAGGGCGATGCTCTATCGTGCGATTTTTTCAATCTCCTGATGGAATACATCCTACGCCAATGCCCGTACATACAGAGTATGTCGAGCTCGATCTTCCAAAAGGAAGTGATGCTGCTCGCTTACGCCGATGACATCGATATCATCGGTACGCAGGAACGGTGAGTCAGCAAGGCGTTCTCGGAGATTGAAAAACAGTCTCGGCTCATGGGTCTAGCGGTGAACGAGGACAAGACGAAGTACTTGGTGTCTTCTCGCACTCCGCACTCTCGCGTCTTGGACGGTCAGTGACGATGGAGAATTTCAACTTCAGTGTTGTAGAAAACTTCGTCTATCTCGGAACAGAGATCACCAGTAACAACAACGTCAGCCTGGAGATCAGGCGAAGAATCACGCTTGCAAACACATGTTTTTTTGGGCTGAGCAAGCAAATGAAAAGTAAAGCCCTCTCTCGACGGACGAAAATAAAAATATATAAGACGCTGATACTCCCGGTATGGCGCAGAATCATGTACCGTGATTGAGTCGGATGAGACAGCGTTGGAAGTCTTCGAGAGGAAGATTCTTCGCAGGATCTTTGTTCCTGTTAGAGTCGGCGACGAGTTTAGGTCCCGTATGAACCGCGAGCTGTACGAGCTATTCGATGAGGTTGACATAGTCCAGCGCATTAGATTCCAGCCGCTGCACTGGGCTGGGCACCTAATACGAATGGACGAAAGAGCTTTAGCACGCATGGCTTACATGGGGGGCCCAAACTTGATTGGTGGACGCCGACATAGAGGACGACCGGGCACTCGATGGTATGACCAGGTATGGAGAGATCTCTCCGTACTTGGCATTCAAAACGACTGGCGCCAGCGCGCACAGGATTATGGAGGCTGGCGCGCCTTCTTAGACGCGGCCATGACCGGCAGACGGTTGACAGCCATATAACTAACTAACTAACTAATCGTTTCTATGGGTAGTGTAGATTTTGAGGTAACGTTAAAAAATGTACCTCCTCGTTAGCTACTGATAGGGTATCTTGGAGGGCATATACCTCCATATAAGATCAAACGATCCTGTATTTTGAGTATCGACACTCATGTGTGAAGTTCGGATTTGAGCCGAATTAGTATTACCGGAGTTCTGGTTATTTTTCTTATAATTAACTTTGCCATTTTGATTTTGGTTTTTATAGGAATTGTTAGTATTTTGATAATTGTTTGTATTAACATTAGTTGTATATAAACTTTGGTTATGACCATTATTGTTACGGTTTTGGTTATTATTACCAGTATTAGTTTGGTTTTTGTCACTACGATTTTGGCTACTATTTTGATTATTTTTAGTATTATCGTCAGATTGTCTGTTGTTGCTATTTTGTGATCTAGGTTTTCTGTGTTTATAATTTATAGCTCTGCTAGCATCTAATAATTATAGTTTCGTAAATTTCGTAATTACGTCTTCTAGTTTTATATTTTCATTCAATAATATATAAATTTAATGCCTATCGACATACATGGATTAATAAGGGGAACATTTTTTCTCTTCAAGTTCATACAATATATTTAAATCATTTTTTGCTTTTTGTAATATTACGAATAGTGCTCCTAGATTACTTACTTTTACTATTCTGCTCATGTCGCCAAGGTTGACCTTAGTTTGAAGTGCTGCTTCAATTTCTCTATTACTTTCGTCCAGCTTGGGTTCGCAGCTGTTGTTGTTGCTGGAGTTGTTGATGCAGCTGTTGTTGTTGCTGGAGTTGTGCTCCAACTGGTTATTTGTTGCCTCGTGTTGTCTGATGACTTCACTCAGTTGTTCTACATACATTATGTTTTTTTTTTTGATATTGTTGTTCAGCACAGTCAATTTGCAGCTATTTGTTATTTTTTTATTTTGTTATAATTATTACTTATTCTTCTTATTCGATTTTTCTCTTTGTACACTTTAGCGCTAATAACAGCAGTAAGCTAAGTTCACACAGTGGCAATATGTAACTATTTTCGTTGATTTTGCTGTCACATTTATTTAAAATCTGTACAGATTTGAAATTATTTTCAATGCATTGTGATGAGAGTGTCGCATATACCGTCTGAACAATGCTTTAGTTCGATAAAAATATCTTTATATATTAACTCCGCGACTGCGCCACAAATGTACTTTAAAGTACTGTGACGACGTCTCTGGCTGGGGTATCCCCGCCATGTGTCCAGAGTTCGTCGCAACAGAAATTTAATAATTAATGTCGAGACCAAAGCCTATTTTGCTAGGTGAGTAAGTACTTCAGAAGTTTAAAGTTAATTTCAAGATTTTTATTAACAGTATAATAGCTTACGGACTAAACTTACAATCATACAGGGTGGGTTACTCTTACCGTCCCTCCGCCAACTCGCTCGAATCTCTCCACACAACTCCGGTACTAACTGCGTCCGCTGACTGGTACCTACAATGTTCCTACCACGACTTCTATACCTTGTTACAATCTCCTCAGCACCTTGTATGCCAACAGTGCTCCAAGTGTCTGGTTGCCCACAACACCGATTCTACCTAACCGCACCTTATATGCCAACAGTGCCTTTTGGTGTCTGGTTGCCTACAACACCAATCCTACCTATCAGCAACTTGTATGCCAACAGTGCTCCACGTGTCTGGTTGCCCACAACACCTATATTACCTATCAGCACCTTGTATTCCAACAGTGCTCCAGGTGTCTGGTTGCCCACAACACCTATACTACCTACACGTTCCTATCGCTGCAAGAAATGCAATTTGTATTAGGACTTATTTACCTTCGGCTGATGCTGTCCTCTGCAGAATTTATCTGGTACCACCGGTCGTCCTGTTCCACAAGACTATGCCTGGTTTTCCAGCACAAAAGCGACTTTGTCTTTTAGTTGCTCCGTTTCCAGAGGTGCTTGGTTTGATTGCCGGTCTAAGACTCAGTGATTGACAAATGCACTTGCTTAAGTACAACTTCTGAGAATCGCCGAAAGCAACGCGCTCCGTTAGTTCTGCTGCGGCGATTCTCCTTTCCTTGTCACGCTAATATCTCTCTGCCTACTACAGCCTTTGCTGTCGCATTTACTATTTGTTGTATTTTTTTCCCTAATTCTGTTTTGCACTTGAAAACGGCTGGGCTTAATTATGTTTATTTTTTTCTATTGAAATTGTCACCTGCTGTGTGACTACAAAAGTGATTTTAACTTATCTACTAACAATTGTTGACTTACCAACTAGTGCGAAAAATGAATTTATCTTATAACTAAGAATGAATTTGACTTAAAATTACTAATGAATTTGCTTATAACTAATTATGATTTTAAGTCATACCTAATGACTTATTTTCCTATTCAAAATTGCTTAAGTTATACCCTATATCCCCAAAAAAAGATTCCTTACATGTCTCCAAAAACTACATGACTACAAAAATTTATGCATCGCTGTGCGTCGCTACTATAGCGGCGTCACACTCCCCCCTAACTTTAGTTGACAATACCAAAAGGAGGGTCACGTACAAAAAAACTAATAAGAGAACCTAGTTCATCTCTACTCACCCGTCCTTGGAGTCAGAGACACCACCTGCCAAAAACTACTCCGGGCTATGCATACCCGCTCCTCGGCGTTGCTGTCTGCGTAGTTCGATGATCTCCAGGTCTAATGTCGGTAACATCGGCTGGTCTGACGTCGCTATGACCTCCCGTTTCGTCATCGGAGCAGGTTTATACAAGTTTGACGTGGGAATCGCTATGTGTTGCTGCAATATCCTCGGGACTTCTCTTACTGAGGTAGGTGCCAGTTCTTTATTTGACGGCACCCCTGGGATAAGTGTTTCGACGGCCGGGATCAGGATTGACTCTCCCGAGGTAAATGGCTGCCTATCGCTCGATGAATTTGTTGGTGTGATGACTGGGGTGGGGTTTACCATTACGACCTCCCCCAGTCCTCGGAATCACTGCTGATGGCTAGCACATCTTCCTGGGCTGCTCCTGCTGGAACTACCATGGGATGATTTTCCGGTTGTGCCGCCATCCCAGCTGCTTCTGTCCTAGGAACGGAGTTTTGAACCCGCGATCGCTGTGAAGGAGGGCGGTCGCGTGGAGTGGCACTTGGACGTAAGCGCACCTCCAATAGCTTTCTACCGCGACCCCTTCCCTTAGCTCTCTGCTCAGTGTTGCTCGGACCCGTGGTGTTCCCCTTTTTCGCTCTTTTACTTTCCTGTTTGCCCGTGGCCACAAGGCCTGTCGACTGAGGTGGTGACGCCTTACGAGTAGTTTCTTTTGTTCGTCGGAGGTCAGAGCTTGAACTTGGGAGCGGTGCGACTTCCGGTGCCTGTTGTCGGTGGGCAACACGTTTCTTCGCTGCTACGGTGTTCTCAGGACTGGTCGCTTGGAGCAGAGCTGGATTGTGCGGAGTGGAGAGGGCATGTTGCTGAGTCCTGTTTGCGGCGCGGTCCCGGATGTCTTTGGTTGATGAGCCACGCGTTTCTTTGGTGCTGCGATTGTTCTGAGGTTTGATGGTTCCAGAATCGGCGCGTCGTGAGCAGCGGGGGGAGATTGTTGGTGGAACGAGTCTGCCGTCGGCTGCGGCGCGGTCCCCGGCATCTTCGGCTGGTGGGTCAAACGTCTTTCGGTTATTGGCCTGTGCAGGATCACTGGAGAGCATATGCGGTTCCAGTTCGATGCGCTGTTCTGGACGTGGTTGGCCTGTGACCACTCTGGCCGGCCTGGCTGATTGTTTTGACCCGCCCTGGCCCTGGTGTTCGATGTCCATACGTTCCATGGGCCGATCTGCAGTTGCTAGTTGATGCCGACCCTGGAGCAGGTGATCGGGCAAACTCCTAGGTACAATCAACTCTGCTCTTCTCTGCCTCTCCCACTCCTTATCCACAGTGTTTCACACCTGTTGTACTGTAACTTCTTTTTCCATAAATTATCTGGAAGTAGAAAAACGACCATTACTACAAACCCCTTACTAGTGCATATCAATCGACAGAACAAAAATTTGAATAATAATAAAAAATTAACGAGGCTCCGGGCTGTAAAACCGCTTTTGTTTCGCTCACATATACATTTCGCGTTCTTTGCTCATTATCTCGTTTGACTTTCAGGATGACCTGGGAGATAAACCCCATTATTCGAAACGGACCATCGAGCCGTGGTGCCAGTTTCGCTACGAACTTGTCAACTGCTTTTTACAAGTGGTGCTGCCTCACCATAATCAACTCTCCAAGTTTCGGTCTCCATTCTCGTGTCCGGAGGTTATAATGCCGAGCCTGTGATTGGGACTAAATTTCCATATTCCCGCGGACCAATTCAAAAGTTTCTCGAAGTATGTGTGCCCTTGCTTCTGGAGTTTCCTCTAATGCACCAGAACTTGGAGTAACTTCGTTGTACAGAGTGTTGGGTAGTCGAAGTTCTCGTCCCATAAGTAAGTATGCGGGGCTGTGTCCGGTGGACTCCGAGATACTACTATTGATGGCGAGTGATAGCTCGGGCAATAACTCGTCCCACAAAGGTCTGGTCTTCTCCAACGAACTGTGCGACCATTGTTTTAATCGTTCTGTTCCCCCTTTCTGCCGGATTCTCTTGGGGCGTGTAGGGCGCGGTCAGCTGATGTTTCACCCCTAGCTCCTGAAGGAAACTCTCAAATTTCCTGCTCGTAAATTTAACTCCGTTGTCTGATATTACTTTCTTGGGTATTCCTCCCCACACCAGAACACGGTCGCGGAAAGCCTTGATTAACGCATCGGTGGTAGCTATCCTCAATGGCACCAACTCCACCCACTTCGTGAAATGATCGAAGAAAACCAGCAACATATTATGTCCGTGTTTCGAACGTGGCAGCGGCCCGACGAAGTCCACACAAATAGTCTCCCAGGGCGTTTGGGCTATCCTGGTAAGCATCCTTCCCGCCTGTTGTTGCTGCGTTATTTTGTGCTTCTGGCAGGATTTACAAGTCCGCACCCATTTAGCTATATCCCTAAACATCCCACGCCAATAGTAGTTATTTGCTACTCGTATCGTGGTCTTCCGAACACCGAGATGCCCGGCCGTTGGGGTACAATGAGATTCCTTGAACACTCTCGATGTGTCGATACAGCTGACCATTTTCGATGGTATAATCTGGGAAAGCTTTAGGGTTGGTTCTTACTTCTGTCCTCCGGCGTTGCAGCCAACGACACTCCACCTGACTTTTGACCGTTACACCGCAAGCGGTATCGCTAGGTTGCCTGGATAAAGTATCGGCCACCACATTCAATTTGCCTCGGCGATATTTCACCTCAAAAGAGTATGCTTGGAGTTCCAACGCCCAAC
The DNA here is from genome assembly GCA_035044805.1 of Leucophenga maculata. Taxonomy (NCBI): domain Eukaryota; kingdom Metazoa; phylum Arthropoda; class Insecta; order Diptera; family Drosophilidae; genus Leucophenga; species Leucophenga maculata. The sequence continues at coordinate 48,685 of JAWNNP010003129.1, forward strand.
GTGCGATCCGTCCGGTTGGGCTTTCAATCGAATTCAG
>JAWNNP010003133.1:0-79764 GCA_035044805.1 Leucophenga maculata
AAAAAACCTGTCCGAACGCTCCGCCCTAGCTATGCTCACTGCCGGTTGAGTGTGCAGTGTTGCCCATCTGTCATCTACATACAGGGATGCTTTGTTTGATGCAGGTGTGCTTTGCTCACCCCGTCGTTGCGGTTATGCCAAGGTGCTCGATGACCGTTAGGCTGTATTTCAACGGTAACATTCTCCCCCACTTAATCACCTGCAGGGAGTTTACCTTCTTCATAGCCGACGTTCAGTACAGCCACTTTAGACGCTGGATGGTTCATGACGCCTCGTAGTGTTTTTATAGTTATTCTGCGGACTTGACCATCCTTTGCTTTTATGACATTAGTTACACGTTCCTTGGGCCATAAGTTCCTTGGAAGATTTTCGTCAACCACAATGACTACATCCCCAATACAAATTGGCGGGCTTTTAGAATGCCACTTCGAGCGTCTGGTGAGCGTTGGAGTGTATTCCATTATCCATCGTTTCCAAAAACGATCAGCGAACAATTGCGCCTGATGCCACGCTGCCTGAGATCTGAGTCGCCGATAGATGGCGGCTTATAGCCACTCGGAGATCCCATAAGCAGATGATTAGGAGTAAGCGCATCATCGTCGTCAGATTGCAGAGAAACGAAAGTTAATGGGCGAGAGTTAATAATATAATCCGCTTTCTCTAAAGTGCTTCGTAGGCTCTCATCGTTGAAGCTGCTCGACGGACAAATTGACTTAAGCGTGGATTTGATGAGTCGTTCCCATGCTCCTCCCATGTGAGGTGCGCCGGGTGGGTTGAATCTCCATTTTATGCCATCGTATTTGACAGCAATCGTGTCAAACTCGATTCGTTTCAGTTCCTCTTTGACGATTTTTTCTGTTGCTTTAAAATTAGTGCCGTTATCGGAGAAAATTTCTTTTGGCGTACCTCGCCGAGCCATAAAGTTGCGGAGACACATTATACAGGAGCTAGTGTCCAGACTGTATGCCACTTCTATATGTATTGCCCGTAGGGTGAGACATGTAAAAAGTACGCCCCAGCGTTTTTCCTTGTGCCTTCCCACGTTGACAAACATCGGGCCGAAGAAGTCCACACCAGTGTACGTGAATGGTCTCTCAAAGCTTGCAACTCTTGCAGCTGGAAGTGGTGCCATTTGAGGAAACTGAGGCATCGCTGTATCTATCTTGCATTTTTGGCACATTTTGCGAACTGATTTGTACAGTATGCGCAGCCGTGCAATGTAGTATACGCTTCTGATGAGATTTATTGTTGATTCATGTAGTGCGTGGTGATTCTACTCATGATAATGTTTTACCAGTAAAACGGCAATATGATTGTCTTTAAGAATCACCATTGCATCGCTGTTACAATTGATTCGGTCTGCTCTTCCGTGTACACGCATGACACCATCTTCATCGAGATACACGTTTAAGGCAATTAAAGAGCTTGATTTGTCTATGAGGCGTTTGGACTGCAGGTCATAAACTTCCGATGCGAAGGACTGCCATTGTGCGTACTTGTACAGAATGTTTTTTGCTTCGTATATTAGTTCAGGTGTCAGCGCTTCTGGTGCATGTTGTTTAGTGCATTTAGCACGCAGCTTCTGTAAGTAAAGCAAAAATGTTGCCACAGCTCTGTACAAACGTTTCCAGTCGGAAAAGAAGTCAATATTTAATTTGTAAGCATTGACTTTCTTTAGCACCAGTACGTGTTATCGTGTAGTCTGTGTAGAGCTCTCCCGATTGTGTATTTAATTTATGTACTGACCACTCGTCTTCGGATTGCTGAAGAAAATCCGGTCCGTAAAGCCATTTCTCCATGTCAAGCTTTGTACTGAATTTCGTGGCTGCGTCCGCTGTGTTAACCTTGGTGGGAACCCAACGCCACTGTGCTAGGCTGGTAGTTTCCACAATTTCTCCAACTCGATGCATAACGAATGAATTAAAGTTACGTGGATCCATATTTAGCCAGTGAAGGACGGTTCTAGAGTCCGACCAATTGGTGCTGCCGTCAACTTTTAGCTTGTTCAGCACATTTTTTGCTAAACGAACTCCAATTAATGCTGCCAGTAGTTCCATACGCGGTATTGAAAGCGGCTTTAGAGGTGCCACCTTACTTTTGGCTGCCACAAGTGTCACGTCTATGTCGCACCCTTTCTGTACTCGCAGATAACAGACCGCTGCATAAGCGTGTTCGCTTGCGTCCACAAATGTGTGGAGATCGATGCGATCGGCCTCATTCAACATTTTCGAGTAATACCGAGGCGCTTCTACCGAAGTAGCTTGTGGCAAAATGACCTTCCATTGTCGCCAGAGTTTCTGTTTATACGCGTCAGTACTAATGAATAAAAAACGTTCGTCCCTGTAGACGCTACACGCACGACGTTGCTTGTATGTGTGCAATTTGTGGTACAGCCGTCTCTACATGAAGCGCGTTAGATCCACAAACTTTGGCGCTAAACCGATACGATAGTTTTGTGTGCTGGGGAAACACAATCCACTGTTGAATGTCATTGCGCGCATTGCAAAAACTCTCGTATTTTTTGTGTTCTTATCGAACCACAAAAATCGTTGAGCATGCATATGCATATCCTGAATGTTGATTTGATGGAACATCTCAGCTATGTCACCGCACACGGCGACTCGACCCATGCGAAATGCCATCAAAACGTCCGTAAGTGGATTTAAGTAGTCCGGGCCGTTGAGCATAAAGTCGTTTAATGATTTTCCGTGTGATTTAGCTGCAGCATCCCAAACCAGTCTTACTTTTTGCGGTTTATTCGGGTTTAGAGCGATAAAGATTGGTAAGTACCAAAGGTGACCATCTGATTTCATAATTTCGGCTTTTTGGCTTTAAGACAGTTGAGGCGTTTTATTGCGTTGGAATAGCTTCCTTATTCCGACAAAGTAGCCCAACTTGAAAGCGGCCGTTGATCTTGGTGCAAGTTTCGTCTAGAATTTGAATAGCTTTTTCATTGTCAGCTGAGCGTTGGTCTTTTGGCACGACTGAGTCGACGTTAAAACTTTCCTTTACCGCTGTGTTTATCTCGTCCCAATTACAGTCGCAGTGATGCATTGAAAAGTGAGTATTGGAATTCCTCGTTCCTTGTATACCCCACCCCAATATACACTTCGAAGCGATGGGGTCACTCCACTTTCCTTCTCGGAGCTTGCGTGGTACTGCTACTTTCCAGTTGTGTGTACCGATTAGCAGTAACGGCGTAGCGTTATAGTAAGATTCGAGTGGTTAGTTGCTTAAATGAGCATAAATTTTACTAAATTCAGTACCATTGATGGTCTGTTTCGGCAGAGCTATATTCTTGACAGGGTGTACATTATTTAACCAATATTTTTTGTCACTATTTGCGGTTGACACCTGAATATGCGCCCGAACAGATGTTTCTTCCCTTCGAGTTGTTTCGTTCGTCCAGTGCAGGCAAATATGATCCTGGGTACCACGTACGTTCAGATGTTTGAAGGCGACTTCATCGATTAGTGTGACAGAAGAACCTTCATCTAAGAACGCGTAGGTATCCAAAGTAGTACCATCTCCATGTAACTTTACTGGTAGAATGCGAAAAAACTGTTCATTGTTGCTAATTTCGGTTTGATGGGCGCTGACCACTTCAGAACTCTGGGAACTCTTGTGTAATAGTGGGTGATGCTTCTGGTTGCATCCATTCACAGCGCATACCTTCTTAGAGAAGCATTTACGACATTGTACCTTCAAACACTTGTGACATGTTTTGTTTTCACGTGTTATGCGTTCTCTCTGTGTAATTGTAAGGCATTTAAACTGTTCGCACTGTGTAACATGGTGCTCAGTATTTTTACACATCACGCACTGTAGGACTGCGCTCTTTGTGCCGTCAGCTCTGGGTTCTGCGTCGACGTCTTGCTTAACGATTGACATACTTGAATGTTCGTTTACGTTGCTGGCTTTTACACTCGTGCTAGGTATCACAGTAGATGCTGCCTCCGCAATAGAGTACAACCAATCGCTGAATGCTTGTACTACGGGTATGGACTCGTTACGTGGGTGCATAGCCCAATTCAACTTTTGTTGTGTTGGTAGCTTGTCAACCAATTCTTTAGCGAGCATCGGATTACTCAGATGCGCATCCAAGCTGCACGCCTGCATGGTGGCACAGATGTTACGTACTGCTAACGCATAGTCAATTATGGATTCGAGTTTGTCTTTGTTCACATAGATTTTCCTGGTCTTTTCAATCATACATACGTTCAAGGATTTGATCCGGTCTTCCAAAGAATGTTTTAAGGGTGCTGATTACGTCTGGAACCATTGATGGGAGTAATAGCTTATCTCGCACTAGTTCGAGCGCTTTACCTTTAAGACATTTTTGAAGACGAAGCATGTTTTCAACCTCGGAAAATCCTGCTACTCTAGCGCTGTTTTCGTATGAACTGATGAACATTGGCCAATCTTCCGGACATCCACTAAAACTGGGCAAGTCCGGTGGTAAAACTTGTTTTGCGGCTAATTGAGCGGTAGTGGGACCGATAGACATTGGTTCTGCATTAGAACCTAGTTCTGCTAGCAACTTGTATTTTTGCTCTATATACCTTTGTTCTACGTTGCGTTTTTCTTCCAACATTGCCAACGTTAGGCTTTGGGAGTTGGAAGGTCCGGCGATGCTGTGGTTGTTCGAGGTACGCTCACTTATTTTGATGCATTCAATTTGAGCGTCAATTGTACTTGGTTTTTGTAAATGTACCTCAGTACGCTGCGATGTGCCGCCGTCCACTGGCGAGGGCTGTTGTAATAGTGTATGTGACGTTGTTGTATTTCCGCTTATCTCGTCTACGTTTATGGCAGCATTGTTGACATTTGGAATGGGTTGCTGACACTGGATGCACTTCCAGTCGCTACTCTCAATGCTACTGTCCACACCGACGCATGCAAAGTGATACCACAAATAACATATGTCACATTGCACCCAATTTTGTTTGCCGCTGCCAACGCATTACATGCCTCTTACACGCATTACATGTTTCACTCATGTTTGGTCTGTTTAATTACAAACGTTATTTTTCAACTATATAAAATGTATTCGCAAATGTTCTCGAATTCGTTCTGTTTGTACGCGTCAGTACTAATGAACGCACGACGTTGCTTGTATGTGTGCAATTTGTGGTACAGCTTCTCTACATGAAGCGCGTTAGATCCACAAACTTTGGCGCTAAACCGATACGATCGTTTTGTGTGCTGGGGAAACACAATCCACTGTTCGTGTATGTTAGTACGATGAAACACAATCCACTGTTGCAGACGCTCACATCCACGACGATGCTTATATATGTGCAATCAAGTCTGTGGTAGAGCCGACTCTACTTGAAGCGTTTTTTGAACACATATACATACACATCCACACGCGGCGTCTTTTTCCCTTTTTTTGCAATGATTTGTTCGCGGTTAATTTATATGTAGGTTTTTTTAAAGAACTGTTAGCGGCGGTGTAAAATAATTTACTCGGACATCTTTTAATAGCGGTTATTCGTTTTCTTTATTGATTTAATTATAAGTTCAAAAAATTATATTTGACAAAATAATGTGTGGCTTTAAAAAAAACCTGTCCGAACGCTCTGCCCTAGCTATGCTCACTGCCAGTTGGGTCTCCAGTGTTGCCCATCTGTCATCTACATACAGGGTTGCTTTGTTTGATGCAGGTGTGCTTTGCTCACCCCGTCGTTGCGGTTTTGCCAAGGTGCTCGATGACCGTTAGGCTGTATTTCGGCGGTAACACTTACCATAGATCATTTCACCACTCACTGCCAATCTCTCCTCAACAAATGCACCCCCTTGAATATTCCTACTCCAAAACAATTGCTCGCAGGGACCAACTACGTAAATATTTACAACTTTGTAAAACTTACCTCTAAGTCTATAAATACTAGCAACCTACTCAAATTAAACCTACAATTAACATAAGTCTGTAAATATTAGCAACCTAATTCTAATTTAAACATAATTTTACACATTGTAATTTTGAATTAATTCTAAGTTACAATTATAAAAATAAATATAATTAGTTTTTAAAATCTGGGTTGTAAAACAAGGTTGTGGAATCATTTCAACCGCCTCACAGTTCCAGTGTTATGCAGTATATTTTTAGCCAGTTCATTTTCGTGATAATGTAGTCTTTCTAAGTATTTTTTTGTGACTTGGGCTATTTCATCCCTGACTAAATTTATTTTTTTTTATTCTACATTTGAGTTGCTTGTTTGGTTGTAGTACCCCAAAGTTGTAGCGCATACATCCAAATTATTATTTATTATTATAATAATTTGGATGTATTGTATTATTTTGTTTTCTAGGCTTACCTGTGATTTAGTACCAAGAAGTACTGGCTTCTTGTGTTTTAAGGCAACATTTGTCTTTTTCGCTTTAATGTGTGCCTGCGGTCAAGATGTATACCTAGGTACTAGAACCGAAAATCCTGCGAAGAAATTTACTCTCAAAGGCTTCCAACGCTGTTTCATCTGACGCAATCACGGTCACCGTATCTGTGCCATACAATAGGACCGGGAGTATCAGCGTCTTATAGATTTTTATTTTCGTCCGTCGAGAGAGGGCTTTACTTCTCATTTGCTTGCTCAGCCCAAAAAAGCATCGGTTTGCAAGCGTGGTTCTTCGCCTGATCTCCAGGCTGACGTTGTTGTTGCTGGTGATCTCTGTTCCAAGATAGACAAAGTTGTCTACAACACTGAAGTTCAAATTCTCCATCGTCACTGACCGTCCAAGACGCATTGACGGAGTGCGAGAAGACACCAAGTACTTCGTCTTGTCCTCGTTCACCGCTAGACCCATGAGCCGAGACTGTTTTTCAATCTCCGAGAACGCCTTGCTGACTCGCCGTTCCTGCGTACCGATGATATCGATGTCATCGGCGTAAACGAGCAGCATCACTTCCTTTTGGAAGATCGAGCCCGACATACTCTGTATGTACGGGCATTGGCGTAGGATGTATTCCATCAGGAGATTGAAAAAATCGCACGACAGAGCATCGCCCTGCCTGAAACCTCTCTTGGTATCAAAGGGGTCGGAGAGGTTTTTTCCCACCCTGACACCGCTTTGGGTGTTAGATAGCGTCGCCATGCAACGACGGACAATCTTTGCCGGGATACCTAGTGCAGACAGGGCGTCGAAGAACTTCGCTCTTATCGGCTTGTCGAAAGCGGCTTTGTAATCGACAAATAGGTGGTGAGTGTCTTTGTTGAACTTACGGGTCTTTTCCAAGATTTGGCGTAATGTGAATATTTGGTCACTGGTCGACCTTTTTGGTCTGAAGCCACACTGATATCGTCCTATCAGTGAATCCGAAGGCTTATTCCGCGGTAGTTGGCGCAAACAGCGGGGTCTCCTTCCTTAAAGATAGGACAGAGAACACTGAGATTCCAGTCATTCCAGTATGCGTTCATCGGACCATATCTTCCATAAAAGTTGGTGCATGCTCCTAACCAATTCTTCGCCTATCAGAGCCTTGTTATTTTCAGCTTTTTAGGCCCTATACCGAAGGTACAAGAGCCTATTGGTTTTGTGCAAATGTATATAACATAATGGTCGGAGACCCCCCAAAGTTACCCCTATTATGGTCAGGAGTGATTGAGGAGTCAATATTCGGAAACGGTAATAGATAGAGACTTCGCGCTTTTTGCATTCGACTAGGACTTCGCCGGAATTTTACAATTTTATTTTAAAATTTTTTTTAAATACTTTTCGTCAGTACCATTTTTCTTATTTTTGTCCTACTTTTTTTTTGCACTGCTTGGTCCTAAGCTAGGGAAACATTTAATGTGTTTGTTAGGCGACCTGTACAGGACCTCTTACAGTCGGTTATGCCTGACTGTAATTTTCTTACTTGTTAATAACTGAATCGACCTCGTTATAGTCCGGTGGCTCTGCAATAGTGCCATCATTAACTGGTGATTCCGGTGTCATTTCTCTATCGGTGGAATTGTGCACTTCATCGCCTCTAGGTAAGAAAAATGACTCCCCCATAATTTCAGTGATTCCTGTTCATCCGTAACCAGATTTCCATTTTCATCGTTACAGAAAGTTACTCCGGGCTTAAAACCTTCGGTCAGACGCTTCAACTTTTCTTGCGTCTGAAAAGGCGTTCCTCCCCTCTCCCTTTCTCTAGAAATCGCTCTCTAACAGCTCGCGACTGCAGAGTTCGCTTATAGGAACCGTTCTTCACTGCAGTAGCATTGCGACACATATCGTCGTATCAAGAAATATTCATAGGTTTTGTTTAACCAATGACATCCTTGGCAGCCCTATCAGTGAAGCGGGTGATATGTTTCCACTGCTTACATATATCTTGAGAAGACGAAGAGGTTTCCCGTAGCAGTCGGGAGATTGTGTTTGAAAACGCTACGGCGGTCTGTTCTGACTGCAGCTTGCCGACGTCTAGCTTTCGTTGCATGTTGGAACGTGCGGCGTGTTCTACGCTAGTGAGTACCTAGTGAGTATCTTCGCTGCGACAAGATAGTGGTCCGAGGACCACGTAACGTTCGCACGTCCAACATGCTCGATGCGTGCCTTCCATCAGTCAAAACATGATCAGTTTGGTTGCGTGTAACTTGATCTGGACTCACTCATGTAGTCTTGTGGATGTTAAGGTGTTGAAATCTGGTACTACTAACTACCATGTTCCGGTTTGAGGCGAAATCGACAAGCTATCAAAGCTAAAAAGCTCTGAGGAAAAAGTTTTGGAAGGTTTCCTTAATTTTATTTTAGCTCGCAAAATTATTGAAAACTTAAGAACTAAATACGAAGTTTCTCTACCTAGTTCAATAATAATAATAACTGATGAACCTTTATTCCATTCATTTTTGTTAATTAATTTACAAGATAAAGGTACAAACTTGTTTGTTTAGTATAACTTAGCTTTACATCCTATTGCAGATTTTTCAAAGAACTACATAAATTTAATATTCCGATTTCTCGAGATTTACATATGTGTTTATACTAGTTGATATATTACATATTTCAATACCATTATGGATATTTATTTTTGGCTAAAACTAAAACTTAAAACAAAAAAATTTAGTTGATAATACTTATCTAATTTCTAAGGAACATAAGACGGTAGTCTCGAATATTTTGAATTTTATCATAATATATTATTTTTCCATTATTAAAAAGTTCATTATTTTTATGAAGATAGTGTATATATAATGGAGGTTTACTTTTATAATAATAATGTATGTTGTTCATTCAATTCAATTATAACACTGTTTTCTGCATTTGGATTCATGATTTTTTCAATAAATTTTAGGCTATAATTAACAAGTTCTTTATTTATTGGATTTATGTTAGCTTTTTCGATACTCATTATTGTAATATTTTATGCTATCGTTTCTGCGATAAATGCCTGTGCACGCTCTTAGTATTTTTCTTTCCAAAATATTAATAATTTCTATTTGCGGTTTCGATACCTGAAGCCAAATGGGACAAGCGTATAAAGCAATGGGTTTAATAATTTGCTTATAAGCTAATAACTTAACTTTTTCATTAATTCTACGATTGAAAAAAATATTTTTTAATAAGAAAAAGGCAGCGAACAATTTATTAACATATCGCAAATGAAAGTTGAACTTAAAGTTTTTGGATATGTATACACCAAGATATTTTAAATGTAAAGGTTTTATTAATGTTTCGCTATTCAGAAATAGCTTGATATTGTGACAGTTTTTACGCACTCTACGTTTAGTTTGAAATATATTACCTACTATGGCTATTTCCTCACATTTACTTGCATTTATTTTGATTTTCCATTTATTAGTGTAATCTAAGATTAATCCTAGGTATTTATTTAGTTCCATTTGAGCTAGGCTTGTAATTTGTGTGTGTGTTCTAATAAGAATATCATCAGCAAATTGAGTAGTTTTTATTTCTAAGGATCCTTCATGTTTAGGGAAATCCACAACGTATAAAATATAAATTAAACAAGAAAGTACAGACCCTTGGGGTGTTCCTGCTTTTGCAGTATATATATGTGAATATGTATTATTTACTTCAACTTTGTACGTCCTATCAGTTAAATAATTTAAAAGAAATCTGCAGGTGCTATTGCTAAATCCCATTTGGTGTATTTTGTAGATAAGACCGTGCGTCCATAAAGTATCATACGCTTTTTCAAAATCAAGTGTTACTAAGAGTGTTGGAGTTGCATTATTTAAGTTTATAGCTATATCATTTGCCATTTGTAACAAAGCATAACATGTTGTACGTTGACGTCTAAGCCCATACTGATTATTAAAATCTATTTTTAAGATTTCACATTCATTTTCAAGTTTGAGAGACTGAATTTTTTCAAATACTTTTGATAGCGAAGATAATTTACTTATTGGTCTATAATTACTTATTAATTTATCATCTTTTAGCGGCTTCGGAATTGGTATTAAAATGGCTTCTTTCCAAAGTTTGGGCATATAGGAATTATTAATAATGTGGCTGAAAAGTGATGTTATTATTTCAAAGATTTTTGCGCTTACAGCAATTTTTTTTAGTATATAGTTAGAAATTTTATCGTTACCTGACGATTTTTTATTATTTCTAGATTTAATAGCATATATAACTTCAGATACCTTAACAAAATGTGTGATTGAAGATCTGTTTTCATAAGCGGCTTCTATTTGGTTAATGGCAGCAAAGTCCAATATATGTCCACTGCGATGCATGTCGTTAATAAGATGGTCTACTTGTTGATCCAATGTTGCGTCTCCCATGTCCAGTGTAATACAATGGCTTTTTTCGAAATGTTTAGCGAAAGCATTGGCTTTATCAATATCCGCGTGTAGGCCGACTCCAACATTTGTACTTTCAAAAAGTATGTCGGGTACTTTTAATCTTTTTTTGTAGTTAGATAAACTTTTAAAGTTCTTGAAAACATTATCGTCGATTTTAAGTTTTTTGAATTTGTTATTCCAAAAAACATTATAAACATTAGTAATTGAATTGAAGTTCATATTTTCAATGAGTTTTAGTTCTGTTTGAATAAGTTTAGCACTAGGAGAGTTTTTATTGCGGTGAAGGCGACGTTTTATTTTTTTTTTTTTGCATTTTTAAAAGTTTAGTTGATCTAGTTGAAAGCTTTATTAAAGTTGTATAGTTTGTTTCTGCTGTTGAAACGAATTTATTGATTGCTTCTTCAAAGATTTGGTTAGTTGAGTATACGGCATTATCTATTTGATCATTTTTTATATTACAGGAAATTGGCAAATAGATGGTGTCCATATGTTCTTCTATTAATTTTCGTATCCTTGTAAAGTTGGCTTTATTCCAGTTAAAATGTTTCCATGGCTCATTGGAAACAACCGTATTTCCTAAGGTAATTTCAAGAGCCACTGCTCTATGATCAGAGTTGCATTCAATAGTTTTTAGTTTACTGGCGGAAGAGCTGTAGTCAATGTTTAAACTGTCCTCCACAAGAAATAAATCTATAAATGATTCAGAATTAGCTCTGACGCATGTAGGATCTTCAGTTATTGGCGCTGTTATTTTATGCCTGTCAATAGAGTCTATGTACCATTTATACAATTTGTTGCCTTCAGATTTATTGAATGGGTTACCCCAAAATGTGTGAACACAGTTAAAATCAATAAATTATATATGGTGTTTTTTTAAATGAATCTATTAAAGCACTGAGCTCATTAGGTATTATATTTTTATTCGGCGGTTTATATGTATATTGAAGTTACGAAAATATGACTAATATTGTCCAAATATAGTTTTATAGTTGTATGTTCGAAAGAGTTGAATTTATTTCTATTTGTTATATGTTCGCATTATAAATAATTTTTGATTATTATGGCCGTACCTCCACCTTGAATAAATTCACGATCATCTCTATATATATTGTAGTTATGTATAGTTAGTTTTTGGTTATGTTTTAATTTGGTTTCCACTAACAACATTATGTCTGGTTTATGTTCTTGTATAAAGTCTAATAGAAAGTGTTGTTTGTATTTACTTATTAGAGAATTCACATTAATTTGAATACATTTTATCTTGTGATTTAAGCTGTTCATTTCAATTATTGACAGATAAAAGCTGTGAGGCAAGGGTTGGTAACAATTTATTCATAGTTTTAATTATAAAGTTGCTAATAAAGTCTTTCAGCTCATTATTGAGGATATTGTTATTTTGATTTAAACGCGCTGCTCCCGAGTAGCTTAAATTGGCAGTCGTTTGTTTAGGGGCAGTTCGAATCATTAGATTTTGGCTTCTATTTGTGTTGTTAATTTCAGAGTTTTTCTTTTGTCGTTCCAAGGCGCGCTGATAGACTGATAGACATTCTTTAGAGTTGGCCATATGATTATCCATTCGACAGTTCACACAAGCAGGTTTCAAAGCTGTGTCCGACTTCGTGTTCTGACAAACATTTAAAGCAACGTTGATTGTACGTACAATTCGTACTTGTATGTTCTAAACGCCAGCATCGACGACATTGGGTAATACTATTATTTTTGAGCTCCTCAACATTGATTCCGTATTGATTGCCTACTGATTTGACTTCGTATCTTGTCTGTTTTAGGTTCAAAAGACGCATGCTACATTGAAGATTTTATATTGTTTTCCAACATATATTTAGTTTGAAATTTCGTGAGTAGAATTGGTGTAAGACCGTAATCAGATTTAAGGAATTCAGTAATTTCGTTTTCGTCGTAGCAGGTAGGAATATTTTTGATCAGTATGTGTATATTTTTAAGCTCTTGTGGTGTATAGGTATGATATTTGATACCATTTACATTTAACAGAGCCAATAGTGCATCATATTGTTGTAATGTTTTAACGAAAATTCGGTATTTATTTTTATTTACTCTCACGAAATAATATTCATGTTTTTCGCATATATTTTGGTTTATTATTCTCTCATTCATTCGTTTCTGGTCACTGTCATAGACGACTATGGGAGGGATTTTTTTGTCTCTTTTTATTTTGTTGATATTATTTTGAGAGTTCTGTTCGTCAGATGTTTTTGTTGCTACATTTGCTGTGAGATTGTTTTCATAATGGAAATAAGATTGATGCATCATAGGTTGTGATGTGAGAGCAGAGCGAATTTTACGTTTTTTATTTTTGTTATTGTGTTTTGTTTCAGCATCAGCTAGTTTCTTTTTTAGTTGTTTGTTTTCTTCCTTCTCTTCCAACAACAACGCGTTTAGTTTTTGATTTTCTTCGATTAATTGTTGCACTTTTGTTTCAAGTAATATTTATTATATTCAGTTGGTTTACTGTGAATTGCAAAATTGTTTGTTGTTGTTGCATTTTCGTTGTTGCTTTCAGTTAATTCGCCACTATTTGAAGAGTTTTTATACATTTGCCCATAAGCAACTATCAAATTAAATTTTCAATAAAAAATGTAAAAAACCAAATTAGTTTCATTCATTTTTAAAAGATGTGGTAAAAGGGGTTTATCAAAAATATCAGATCGACACTTTACACAATTTTCTTTTTCTTTTTTAGTAATTAGCTTTCTTTCAAAATGAATGTGTCTTGGCTTCCTTACTAAACTACAAAAAAGTCAGCTACATTTTTTTACCTTCCGTACTTTGAAGAGGTGGGTATTTGAATCTTTAAATCACTTCCATATTCTTTAAACAAACGATAATTAAGAATATTGGCATAAATTACAAACAACGAATGTCATTTGTATCAAATGTCATAACTTTTAGGCCCTGTACCGAAGGTACAAGAGCCTATTGGTTTTGTGCAAATGTATGTAACAGGAAGAACTAATTGTCGGAGACCCCCCAAAGTAACCCCCATTATGGTCAGGAGTGATAGAGGAGTCGATATAGCCATGTCCGTCTGCCCGTCCGTATGAACGAAAGGTTAGCGGAAACGGTAATAGATAAAGACTTCGTTCTTTTTGCATTCGACTAGGACACAATTCTGCTAAAAACAACAGATTTGGTAAGCCTGACCGGACGTTGCTACAAGTCAGACACGGTTGAACAGTAGAGCGGGAAGCAAGTATTACAAAAAACGCGTACCTATTGTATGGAACTGCCCTGCATGCAATAATACGCCTATATGTTTAACTATGAATAAATAATATAATGTAAGAATATTAACTGTGTCATGTATGACAAGATTTTCTGAGTGAGAGTATTAAACTTTTTTCCTTATATGTGAATAGTTAATCTAAATAGGGTCATTCCATTATCGCGGGTACAACATTTAGACGCATGTTTTAGTTTCATGTAAATAATTGAAAAACATTTCTAATGAAATTAGTCTTTGAAAGACTACATTTTAATATGTTCACTTTATATTAGTTTACAAGGATTTTAAAATAATATTTTAAAAACTAGGAGGAAGGTTCACATTGCCATCTCGGCTGCAACAAAAATATTGTTTTTTAATTGACAAATGAATGAATGAAGGAATAATTTTCAATAGACAAACGACAGGTTTGATGTATTAAGTGTTCAAATCATTCGATGTGGTTGGATATATTTGTCATTAGCTAAGATAAAATTACAATTTCTCGTTTGTGCCAGTTTATCTAAGGTTGATCACCTCAGTGAAGGTGGGCTGAGGAAACCTTCACCAAAAAATGATGGATGACTTCATTATATTAAAATGCATATTTCAAAATATGAACGATGATGAAATTTAATTATCAAAGATTATATTAAACAACACATTAATTCTGCTCAAGACGTAAATTGTAATTTTAAAGTGAATCAATTGTCTTTCAGGTCTAAAATGTTTTTTGATAGAAGAAAATTAATTCAATAGTTAAAAAAAACAAACAAATTTAATAAACCATACATTAGTCAAATATTTTAAAATAACTTTAAATCTTAACGAACGTATTTCTCTCAAAAAAAATAAAACACAGTGAGTGAATCGCGTGCACAAAAATATTGAGCGTGTGACGTATGTAGATACGCAGAGCGAGAAAAAACCTCTATTCTTTATACTATTGGTCTACACAGTGTATTTGTTTTAAAGTATACATCTTCTTTACTTTGCATTTTTACTTTATTATGAGTTTTATTATTTTGTTTTCTTATTTAACGTATGTTAAGATATCTGGATATCCAGATATCTGGCAAGAATCTTATTTTTTAAACAATTTTAGTTGAGCTAGCTGTCACATGAAACTATTTTCAATGCTCTGGCTCTGTTTAAACCTGCCTTTATTATAAAAAACAATTTAAAAAATATTTTTTTTTATAAATTTTTTAATTGTTTTTTTGCATTTTTAAGATTCTACTAGAGTATGAAGAGTTTGCATAAGCCTATTATAAGCCTACTTATACCAATATATGTGTTCTTACTTGTTAGTACTAAAGCTTTAAACTTGAGCGTTCTTTAAAAGTGAGAGTGACATTCTGAACAAATGTCGGTCCTAGAGAGTCTACATAGATTCCGTATTCAGGTACAGGCAGGTGTATTGGCTAGATGGGCTCGCTTTATTTAAGTCATAAATAATTTATTCTGAGGCCTCTTTTGTGTTACAAACTTCGTAGCAAATTTAGCATATTAGTCACACTCGGGTTATGTTGATGGATCTATTGAGACAATTTTAATGGTTCTTAAATGCTCATGACCGATCAGAAATATTTAAAGGTACGTTATTCATGGTAATATACAATATCTAACCAGCTTGATGACAAAGTTATCACATGTAGTAAGAAATGAGTTTTGCTTTTCTAGTCTTCAAATGTGCTAATCTCTAAAAAAATGTAATATGTATTCTTCTCGTATATTTATTTGAAACCAAGTAGGCAATATTATTTGCAGCGAATGCCATACGTTGGAGTGCGCATGTACATGAAAAGGGGAACGAATGCATCAATCTGTTAAATACCTCCCTTTCTTCCAACTGTCCCTTGCCTGGGAGATGCTCATGAATGCTAAAAGCATAAGCACTACATTCGTTTACTGCTGTTGTCCCTTATACAATGGCTACATTGACACCCAGCTCATTTATTCATTCACGCTCTTGTAGGTTTAACCAGATTTCAATTTGTGAACAAAGTGTTTATGAGTTTTTTCCTCACAGATAGCTTGACGCGGCGGGGGTTCTGCTTGCTCGACATAATGCGACTACTTAGCTAAACATTTTGGAAGCTATACTTCACTCGCTACATCCCTGCATCCAGAAAAGCGACACCCGACGGTTCACCCGACCGTCACACCGGTTCACCCGACTCAATCAACTACATATCTAGCCATTTCCGCAATAGCATTACACGTGCTGTAGCTACAAGCTACATATTGGCTTTCCTCCCCCAGTTTGCTTAATTCTAATAAATATTTTACGCCCTCTCGTCTTGGGAGAAATCTTCGCTGGACGTCGACTTTATTTGATTTTCGTTTTTCATTGACATCATGAAAATATTGTTGTCCTTCCCCTCGTTGTTATTGCTGTTGACTTTGGCTGTAATACCTCTTATATTATACAATGTGATATAATGGCTTAATCAAAAGCGCATTAAAGAAAATCACCGCACATAAATTGGCAGCTATACAAACAAATCAAACGCAAGGTTAACTAGCTGACGCAAATCGCAAAACGTTGTTAGGTTATTTAATTAATTTGCAGTGGATAAATTTTGTGGAGGAATATTAAAACAATTTGAATATATTGCTTACGTTTGCAGCTCGATTAAAATTGAGTTTTTTTATTATCTATATACATCGAAGCGTGTCCGCGACCTACTAACGGGCTTAAACACTATTTCACGGCCCACTTTACTACATAGGGTTTTGAATGGACTTTTCTGTACAAGCTTATTACATTAAAGCGCACTAAACAAGGAACTCGACAATGAAATTTTGTGTCATAAAGGTCAGATATAATAGGCCAATCATGTCCTTAAAAAGCGATATAACTTGTAAAAAATCCATAATATCGCCTTGCTATCGTTATCAAAAATAATTTTCAGAGTCGATTAAACTAGCTGCTTATATATCGAAAATATTTATCGAATAAAATTCACAAGGCTTAAAGCTTAGGAATTCAAATAAAAACCATTTGACATTTAAAAATTATGTTCTGTAACAGATTTACTTTACTGATATCAGAAATTAAAGGGTGAACCAAGCCCTTTAAAATGAGCCCTATGTCACTGTTCGCATGTATCCTTAGAGTAGAGGGGTGTTTATATATAGGGGTGCAAGAAAGAAATGTGAACGGAACATAAAATGTTTCATAAAAATAATTCAGTCCATTTCGTCAAACTTAACAATTTTCGATGTGGCAGATTACAAATCGGAAGTCACATTTAAAAAATTCAAAATGGCGGTTCTAATATAGCGGATATAAAAATTAAAAATGCATTATATTTCAATAAAACATGGTACCGTAAAGTATGGTTACGATAGGTGGCTATGCTACTTGCACTGAATTTTGCATAATCTATTTACCGCGGAAAGACGAATTATTGTGCATGTAAAGAGCAACGGAAAAAAATACGGACGGATCGTCGTATATATAATCTGCTTAATATAGATGGATGAGAAATTGTACATATAAAACGTATACATAGAAAAATTTATTTAATTTGAAAACTAAAAACTCATAAATTATTACAGACAGGTGAATAACATAATTTTTTAGCAATCCGTGTAGTATCAATCTCCCATATAAGGGAAAGACAAAACAATGCACTATAACGCGCGGCGGTACCCTAGTAATCTATGTATAAAAACAAGACAAAACATTTGCTCTAATACATAATTCCAATCACGAAATTTCAAAACGTGGACCAGCTATAGCATCCAAATAAAAGCCACACTTTTTGTCGTAGAATTACGTCTTCCATTTTTATATTGGTTATGTAAATCGAACAATTAGTTTTATATGTATTAGTATTATTAGTATTATATGTGATCGAAATCGAGAGTGCATTACATTTGTTTTGCATTTCCATTTTATTGCACACATCTGCTCAAAAAATATTCTGTCTATCGGCGATAAGTAAAAGCAAAAGCAGCAATAAAAATACGACATAGACTTTTTGATATTACTTTTTATGAAACCTAATGGAGGTTGTATACCTTGTCGACTAGTTCTCGTGGCTATGTATAAAAAATTCAATATACCATCGAAATTAGAAAATAAAAAATATTGATATAAATATTGTGTATATGCATAAAAAATTTCATCCCAGTACCTCAAATGGATGCAAACATATGACTAATTTATTTTATCGCTTATATCTCTGTACTCCAAAAATTTAAAAGATATTGTAGTAAAAAACGGATTGTTTTTATTCATGATTATCTTGATACTAATTCTCACACGTTCTATAGCTACAACAAATGTTTATACGAACCCACCCAGCCAGCATTTTATTAAATTTCCGTTCATATTTTAGTCTTTTTCGAGTCCTCTGTCTGATTAAAATAATCATAAATGCGCTAATTTTCTGATCATAAATGATATTTTTGAAAATGGTACTCTAGCCGCGGCTCTTCATGAAGAGTTTTTTATTAGCCGCTATTTTGATCAGATTTGATTCATTTTCGAGTCATATTACTAATCATTTTTCATATTTCAGTAAAATTTATAATCATAAAAAAATATTAAATTGATATACATATTATAATAAAATAACTTTATTTATATTTAATTCTTTATAATATATAATTGTCAAAACTTAAGTTTTATGTTTATGTCTTATATTTATGTCCTAATCTATGCGTTTACTTTTTGTCATTCTATCTTTAGCGTGCACAAAATGCTTTTGCACTACTGTGTTCATGTCATTGTCTGTGCATTTAAATTTGACATGGCAAATATCTAAAAAATATTAATTTAAATAATTGAAATATACATATGTATATGTATCTTCTTTTTAATATTTTCATATTTCAAATTATAATACATACTTACAAATTGCCCAAGATTGTCTTCATTTGATTGAATCTTCGTCAAATTTTTCTTAATTTTTTTTTTGGACAATAATTTTTCAGCTACTTTGTTAGCCAATCTTTTTTTACTAAGCTGACATTGTCTATTTTAATAAAGTTGATTTTTAAAAACTAGTACTGTACTTCACCACTCGAATGCTACTACTAAAAATAAATGCCGAAATCACGTGTTTTCAAATTTGAAAAAGAAAGTCCCGTTACAACAAAAGGTAACGAGCAGTTTTGGATCGCCCAGCTGCGCAAAATATTACTGCGTGGCTGTTGCTATGCAACGTACAATCACATTTCAATCATCTGCATGATCAATTTGCGATTACTTCACATTTTGTTACTGTTCCTTCAAGAAAATTCATTTTTAGGCCCTGTACCGAAGGTACAAGAGCCTATTGGGTTTGTGCAAATGTATGTAACAGGTAGAAATAATGGTCGGAGACCCCCCAAAGTTACCCCCATTATGGTCAGGAGTGATGGAGGAGTCGATATAGACATGTCCGTCTGTCCGTCCGTCCGTCCGTATGAACGAAAGGATCTCGGAAACGGTAATAGATAGAGACTTCGTGTTTTTTGCATTCGACTAGGACTGCTCCGGAATTTCACAAGTTTATTTTAAAAACTTGCAGCTCCCCCAATCCCCCCTTCCCCATAAAATCACCCCCAAGGGTAAAAATTTCTCCAGCACAAAAAAAAATAAGTATGCCAGTATAGAGATATCGTTCTTCTTAGCCAAAATCCGAAAAGTTCATCAATCGGATAATAAATGACGATTTTAAAAGCAATTGAATTTGAACGACCCCCCTTTTCTTTTCATTCATATTCGCGCGGTGAGAAGTGGTCATGTGTTTGGTCATAAGCTCGGGAAACATTTAATTTGTTTGTTAGGCGAACTGAACTGGTACAGGGCCTCTTACAGTCGGTTACGCCCGACTGAAATTTCCTTACTTGTTTTGATTGTAAGAGAGAGTCATTTTCGAGTCTTATTTAAGTATCGCATTAGATTAAGGGAGATTGGGATTCGTTTGCTCAAGTGCACATTGTGTGGAAAGTTGTTGACTGCCATACACCTGGGAATGGCCAACAATGATTCTTGTGTCAAACGGTCCAAGCAACTCACACGTCCGTCAGGACACGTATCTCCTGGGTAGCCTCTGAACATCCGTTCAGAGGTGAGCTAACGTGAGAAGGCGAAGGGGCCCCCTCTCCTTTAAAAAGGGGTTGGTGCGCTGGGCTTGGGACCCGCCACTTTAAAAAAAACCCCCCAATGAAAACGAAAAGAAAGCCTCGGAATGGACCCTTTGATGACGACCCCCGCAAACGCTATAAGGATTAGATTAATCTCTTTTTGATCATCAAAGAGGCTCGAAAAAGACTCAGCAAGTTGATTTCTGACAAAAACAGTCTTCCAAATGCTGGCTGGGCAAGTGTTCATATGTATATACATATGTTTATGTATGTATATAGCATGCATATATAAAGTTGATATTATCAACACAGTATTTTAAGCAAGCTTGTGAGCGAGCTGTAGCTCACATAGTTAAATTTGATTGAAAATACGTACTAAGCGCATTCCACTGGCTGGTCTAATTTTATTCATATATGTACATATATATGATACACTTTTTTTTACATAGAATGATTTTACTTCTTCAGGTATATATGTATGTTTTCTTAAATTTAATTATTAAATTTATTTCTTACAAAACTATAGAACTATTTTTCTTTCTGATTAAGTTGTTTTCTCCGTTTATTGTTTCTTTTCATTTATAATTTTAATGACTAATTTTCTTAGTTATTTTGTTTTTTAAGATTATTTTTCTTTGCTTTTGTGATTTTTAGGATCGATCCTTTAATTACATTTTTATATGTTGTAGTTTAGCAGTCTCGAGGTCGATTCGATAAATTTCAAACCTCTTTGAGGATCGTCTGCAGGATTTCTAAAATTACATTTAATAAAACATATTGAATAATCTCACACACGTAAAAATAGTACGCATACACTACATACACTTTTACATGCGAACAGCGGTTGATCTGTCTCCTTAAGCGTGGAGTTAGATCCTAATTGCTCTTGTGGCAAAACTGTCGAAATATGTGAGCAAACTTTTCCGTGTCTAATTTGTAGTTAATCCTACGATCAGCTGGTGTATTAATTATGTGCAGCACTTCTTGTAAGTACCGCTTCCCATAACTTTTCTCTTGTTGTAAAATGTCAACAGCTTCAAAATCTGGAGAGTGACCAGTGTTCGCACAGTGGGCTGCAAGTGCCGTTTTGTAGTCTTTAAGTCTGCGGCAACGATTATTCGATTTTTGAGCGGAAATCCTGTTTTTAATTTAGATTTCGTCGTACCAACGTATACTTCATTGCATATGTTTGACCCGTCTCCACGTTTGAACGGTCGTATTTTTTTATTGCACATTTCATATTGGTGAACAAAGACTTATTTGTGAAATAAGTCTTATGTGCTATTCGGACTTTTAGCCTTGTTTGTCAAGGATTTTGTGACAAATAGTTAATAAGACGTCCAATATAATTTAAAGACTGGTCCTTTTCTACATACTAGGGTGTCAAGATACGAGAGACTGTTGTTTTCTTTTATTTCCATAATGCATTTAATGTCTTTGTGGAAATTATTTAGTGGTCAAGTTGTCATCTACATATTTAGTTTATATTCGTGGAGCTTTAGGCATTGTATTTATTTGCTTTTCTAAAAGCTCCTCTATGACAATATCTGCAATAATGGGTGACACCGGTGAACCCATCGACATTCCTTTCAATTGCGCATATAAATTATTTTTGAAAGAGAAATTACGACTTTCTTTAATGCATAATTTTATTATGTCTATAAAAAAGATCTTACTCATGATGTCATCCAATTTGTTATTTATAACGCCAATTCGATGGGAATGCCATGAAACAATGGCACTACGTCAAATGATATTAAGCATTCAACGTTACAGATAATAGTGTTATTTATTTTATCTTTATATTCTCGAAGAGGTTTGAAATATATCGAATAAAACACTGAGTTTTATTTAAGTGGACCTCGAGCTGCTAAAATAAAATATAAAAAATATAAGGTCGCTACATTTTCATATTTTTATTTTAAAATATCATTGAATAACTTTCCTGTTCTTTATTGTTATTATTTCTTTAGTCTGTCCATTGTTTTATTCAAATGGTCCGATGTACCAATTTTCTAACTTATGGCTAGCAGGCTTGTTTATCTTACTAACATTTCTAGATTTAGAGCTGTCTGTAACCTAAATTTAAAGTCTTTATCGTAGTCATCAATGTTATACACTGGACCTACTTGATTTTGTTTTAAGAAATTATGGATATTTGGAATCTTACCGAATATTATTTTGTAAGGATAGTAGTTATGCACTGTCGAAAGTGTTGTATTGTCGCAGTACGTGTAGTACTTTAGCCACTGATCCCAATCGTCACGTTCATTTGAAATGTTGTTTCTTACATATTCATTGAACGTTCTGTGCTTTTTTTATAGTTCCTACCGTCTGGTGAAGACCCGCTGTGCATGTAGTTGCTTCTACATTTAATAATTTGTAAAGCTCATAAAGTTCGGTTCCCTTGTCAGTGATTATTGAAGTATGTAAGCATGCGATTTTCAAAAATCGCCTCTGCTATCACCTTTAAGTTTTTGCTTGGTACTGGTATTGCGAGCAAAATATATGCACGCAAACATTAACAAAGCAATCTATCTTTTTCGCGATCATAAAGAAAAGTAAATTAAAACATAAGAAATCTTTTTTTTTCTATCTATCATGCGTGTTTATATGCAATATCCTCTGTGATTTAGAGATGACCCAAGCTTATAAGTGAGCTGAGACTTGACATACGTATATCTGCTGTAATTTTCGTACTTGTTTGCAATAAAACTGTCTTATTATGACTGGATGACCTTCATAAATCAGACTTCTTGCTTTCAACTTGCTTTCTTTTATTTGCTCTGTCTTTTAATTAATTTATTAGGATGTCTTCGAACAGGTTATCTTTTAGTAGTACATGCAATTTTTTAATTCTATTACTGTCAGCTATATTTTCAAAATATATTTTTTCTATGAACACTAACGCCGGATTTATTCATAGTGCTTATTATCCTTTTCCCTAGCTATGTTTTCAATTTATCGAATTTAGTAAAAATTCTTGCACTGTTTTTCATCCATTTTGGCGTTTCATAGACATAGATTTTCTCTTTTGTAATTTCTTTGACGACTTTTGTTTTTCTGTTTCCTTACCCATTAGGTACTTAACAGTAAAATCGTTTTCCTTTAAATCAAGTCCCATTCTAGTTAGCTTGGATGATACGTTTTTCATCACAAAGAGGTTTGACCATGGACGGTCTGCATTTTCACTAGCATAAGTTGTAATGCAACATTTTTTTTCAAAATCGGGCCCTGTACCGAAGGTACAAGAGCCTATTGGTTTTGTGCAAATATATGTAACAAATAGAAATAATGGTCGGAGACAAACCTACCCCCCAAGTCATGAGAAAAATTAAGATCTGCTTAACTTATCAAGAATATAATCTATTCTTGGCAATGGAAATTTATCTGCTAGTTACTTTTTTATTTATCCCTCTGTAATCCACAAGTCTTTTTTCAGTTTTACCTTTTTTTATAGTATTCTTTTATTGGATCTTCTCTTAATAAGATACTAACAATATGTTTTTAAATTTCCAATCTGAGCCTTCAGCTTCAACTTATGTAGTTACAGCGGTCCTAAGAGTACGTTAAAAAGCTGGAAGGTCATTTCTCCTGAGTCGTGTTTGGTTATTGTGTAGGGTTGGAGCTCTTGCGAGTGGATTTCGGTGAGAATTGAGTTTGTATTCATAGTTTTGCTTGAAGAGATCTATTTTAGTTTTAACAGAAAAAAATATATCAAACAAAAAAAATTCAAAATCGGTCCACAATTGGCGGAGGAATCGTTGAATATTAATGAACCTCCTCCTTTTTGAATTCGGTTAAAAATAATAATTTACTTCAAACGCAAAACGGACTGCAGCAAAAGAACAATTTGAAAACTCCAGCGATATGTTCATACGAAGTGTTCGTATGTATATTTGTATATATGTGAATATGTAGCATGCATATATTAACACAGTATTTTAAGAGTGAGATGTAGCTCAGGGCATGAACATGTGTGTTAAAAAACACACAAAATGGTGTTGACCTGCCTTCCACCGCCTGTCTCAAAAAACTAAGTCCTGCTTCTTTTCAAAATTTGAGAGGACTAAGAACTAAGCTTAGTAATTTGCATCTTAATAGTTTTTCTTGAAAAAAAAATCCTTTATTCAGAAATTTTTTTGATAATTTCACTTCTTTTAGAAAAGATCGTTTCATTCACTGTGGTTGTGGTGTTCAGGCAAATCTTCTCTAATGAGTGAGGAAATTAGAATTCAAAATCTTTTCGCATGCGAAGTAATTATTTATGTCAACATGCTGCAGCGATTTCACATGTTGCTACCCATTTACATGAAAAAATAATCTTATTATCATGGGTGATCTTTATCTACCAAATATATGATGGTCACATATGCTTGACACTTCTGATTCCTGCTGAAAACAATGAATTTCTAATAGTATATTTAAGTTGTGTTTGCAACAGTGTAACCTTGTTCGCAATAGCTCTGGTAGACTTCTTGATCTTATTTCTGTTGACGCTGGTTTTGATATATCTATCAATAAGATACCTCCGTTAAAAATATCAGAAGACAATTACCATCCAACTTTGCAAGGTAACTATAGCTTGATAGTATTTGATATTCATAGAATGGCAATAAATGTCTTCAACGTGTCAGAAGCTTTAAAAATACTGACTACGCAAAAGTTTTTAACTTACTTTTCAGTACTGATAGTTCCGCTTTACTGTGCTGTAGAGATATTAATTTGGCACTGAATATTTTTTATTCCACCAATAGCATGTATTTTGACATACATATACATTTCCTATTCTTTTATTCTTGGGTTTCTCGCAGCTTTTGGAGCATTAAAGAATATTAACTAACTCTGAGTACGGATATCAACCTGATGTCATATTGAGAGACTTCAGTAAAACTTTTAATAGTGTGGGTCACAAACACCTTTTGATTAAATTTAAAACTTCCCTCCACCCTCTCTTTGTACTTGGATTGTGTCATACTTATCCGGTAGAACACAAAAAATATTATTTACATTGTTTACGTAAAACTATTATAGTATCTTCTGGCGTTCTCCAAAAGAGTTACCTTGGTCCTATATTGATCAATATTTTTATAAATGATCTTTCTATTGCTATTAAACGTGGTCATACACTAATGTAAGCTGATGATGTCAAATTATGTTTGTCATATTCTGATGTCTCCCAACACAGTTTGCTGCAGGCTAATTTGAACTCACTACTTACATTAATTAAACTTTAATTATTAAATTTCCAGTTATAAATCCATTTATAGTTACTTATTCATTTAATTACATTATCCTCAGCAGAGAACAATGATTTGGATATCCTTTTGGAACCCAAACTTATTTATATTAATCACATGGGATCAAACGTAAGCAAAGCAAAATGTATTCTTGGCTTTGTTTAATGTTTAACGACCCTTTTACTATCATTAATATGGTATTTCTTCCTTTTTCTCTTTGCAGTCTTAATTGGGATACCCATGTAAATCGTCTATCTTATAATGACAGATACAAATTAATTGATCTTCCAAGCCTTACATCACGCAGATCTACGCTCTCCACAAAATTCTTCTTGGTAAAATTGATTCCACTTACTTGCTTCAATTAATTTCATAAAATGTCTCCTTTTGACCAACTCTCCATTTTGTGCCAATAAAATTGCCTTTTTGCACAACTAATTACGCTCTCAATATCTAACTTCGAGTTCTCTATTCTTTCTTCTTCTAAATATAAAAATGAATACATATTTCTGTGGTCACGCCATAACTTGAGAACAACTTAACCGATATATTTTATTTTTCCTTTTTTGTTTTTTTTTAATTTTTTTAATAATTTCTATTTGTAGATGGTCCTTTCGGAAAATCCTCGCCCAGCTTGTACATTTGACAGTTCGGGTGCGACAATTTCTGTCAATATCTATCGATCAGAAAATTCATTTATTAGTTTAATCGATCTGAACAGTTATACAGTTTTGAATTTGTTGAGTGAGTGTTTAAGAAATGTTTGTTCATTGCAGTTAGCTCTCCGTAATGTCGATTTTTGGTAAGTTTTGATAGACCGAGTGATACGACGATTTTTTAAAACTAAATTCAGGACAACATATAGTCAAAAAATAGATGTTGTGACGTAGTCTCAAAAAAAGAAATGTAAAGGGTTGCGTAGCAGAGCACGCGGAATCAATGAGAAATCGTAGCTTGCCATGATAAATCAAATATTGTAAAATTAGACTATAAAAATGCCATTCTCGGCGTTACCTCAGCTTTACAAAAGGAATACGAAGCTGGAGCGTAGCAAAGCAAGTCTACAATAAAATCTCTACTTTTCCTCTTTTCATTCTTCTATAGATTCTGTTAAAAATGCTGTACTATCACTATTAAAACAACATGTAATTTTCATTTTCTTTGAATTTCTTTATTTTTGTAATTGCGCCCGCTTGGACTCTTCCTAGCTGTGATTAGGGGCACAGTCAGTCAACCAGATGGCCAAACAACAATTCGTCCATCGGATCTGAATGGTGCTTTGGATAAAAAAGAATAGCAAAATCGATGAATCGAATAGAATCGATATCTC
Source organism: Leucophenga maculata (assembly GCA_035044805.1). Lineage (NCBI taxonomy): Eukaryota > Metazoa > Arthropoda > Insecta > Diptera > Drosophilidae > Leucophenga > Leucophenga maculata. Next base: position 26,653 of record JAWNNP010003133.1, read on the forward strand.
AAAAAACCTACTTCGTCTTTTTATATGTTGCAAATTTAATAAAAAAAAAGTTGTGATACAGAGCAAATGCATAATTATCTATGAAATACATCAATCATGCACTAGATTAAATTTAAAAACGCTACGAAAAAAATCACAATGCCTTCATCGTCTACTTTAACTCCTGCGGTCGTTTGGTAATGGCATCATACAAAATGTAATGGCAGGAATAGTGTTCATTAAATGCGAATCCCAGCGTCGAGTCCCGCCCATTTGGTAAGTAAAATATGAATGCTGGATGTGGAAAAATAGGGCAGGGATGAGAATAGAAATATGCTGCGCATACTCATCAAGCACGTGCTCTCTCATTTGGCCTTTCTCTCTCTCTCTCTCTCTCTCTCTGTAAATTTGTTTTTGTTAAGGTTTTTCTTATTTTTAAAATACTGCTCACACACCCCATTTTTCATATTTGTATACAAGACGCTGGCGGAGGTAAGTACAACGGATTTTAAATAATAGTAAACGCCATTTTTTCTTTATTCAAATTCCATTTTTCTCCTTTGCATTTCTTCCGTCCTTACTCACTCCACTAATAAATATAGAAGTTCGCAGTTTTCGTGGATTTAAACATCTCATATCCGTTCATAATTAAATATCTTCTTCTTTAGCAGCATAAACAGGAAGATTGATCTTTTTTTCATTGATATACTTTTAATTTTTTATAATTTGTTATACTGTGGTAATGTCGGTATACACAGCATATAGTCTACACATAATAGGAGGCAAATGAAGGAAATCAATAAAATGGATAAGAACAAAAAAGTTGGGAGGATAGAATCTTTGAGGTATACTTTAAGGTGGGCGGTATCTAGGATCTAGGTGTCTCCAATAATACGGCCCTCTGAAGGACAGATACTTAGTTTTTTGATAATGACCAATAATTTGTACGAGTGCTAATGTTCGTATTTTTTTCACGAACAATTAAAATATATATTAAAATATTAAAATATTAATATATTAAATTATAAATATTAATTATAAATATTAATATATTAAATATATTAATATTAAATATTAATATATTAAATATATATTAAAATATCTATCAAGGAAAACAGACTGAAAAAAGATTCTGCAAAATGTGATTTTTAAACGGTTTAACTACCTCTTCAGGCGTTAAACATTTTTAAGCAAGTAATTTATTGAAAGAAATCAAATAGTTCAAATAATCAAATTCAAAAGTTAACTCTGGTAGAAATGAAGCTTAGATATTCTTTGCACATGCTATGCGCTCGTTAAGGCTGGAATTAAATATTGCTTATTTAGCAACTAGGCTAGACAGCTAAGCTATCTAGGCCTCAATTCTTTATATCAATATGAAAATGCAATTTATGTAATATACATTTTTTTAGTGAAATCTTATAGGCTTACTTATGCAAGTGGTTGGCCAATTGTTATTATTAAAAAAATTAGTTGCTCTAATTTAATTGCTATAAATTAATTGATTTTAATTAATTTTGTATGCGAGGTACCTTCTAGTGGCCATATCGCGATCATTTTAACCAGTATGTTGTTTTAGTTATATAAATTAAAATGATCAGCATTCAAGCCAATTAGTACACTGTTGGAATAGAGCGCATACATGCACACAAAGAGACGACGGACGGACAGATAGGCAAACGAATATGACTAAAACGATTTGCTTCATAGCGATAATTACAAAACAATCTTACAACTTTATAATTTTTATTATCTGTAGTAGAGATGGGCGCGGGATAAAAAATTTGTCCCGATCCCGCCAGCTCCCGAAAAAAAGCTCTTATCCCGATCCCGCCCATCCCGGCGATTTTTTAATTATCCAGCGGGTCCCGCATCCCGCCCGATTTTTAAAAAATTTTTTTTTTATGTTCACTAATTTAATTTTTAAATAATTATGTCATATTTACCTTTTTTTGTACATTTTCTTTATCAATTGGCTTATCAACCACAGTTTCATTTTTAATTAGTTTTAGCATTGTGCGAACAGTAACAAAAACTTCGTTACGCATCTCAACAGACAAAAAACTTAGTTCCTTAAAAGAAGGATTCAAAAACAAGGCAACAAAATGAAGAATTGTGGGTTTGCACGAGTTTTTAATTTTTTTTAGGATATTTGTGTCATTTATCTTTACATTGCAGTGGTTCAGTAATTTCTGATACCATAAGGCGTACTCATGAATTGTTGGCTCACTATCAGAGCTCAAGCACTCTGAACATTCTTTAAAAATACATAAAAAATTAACAATTTGAGTTAAAAAGTTAAAGTCAATGTTGCAAAGCCTTTTTGCGTCATTTCTTTCAATTAAAAGTTTCTGGACCTCGGGAAATGACTCTAAAATACTATGTAGCATAGTAAAAATTGAGTTCCATCGAGTTTTTACGTGTTGTAATTGATTTAGATAGTTTAGAGTTAAGCTCTGAGTGCTTAAAATAAGCCACTAGCGATTTAGCACTATCAATTAGTAAGTTAAGTTCATCTATATTTGCTTTTTCAAATAAATCGGCCATTACTAAGTTTAAATTCTGACATGAACAAGCAATGCGGTTAAAATGTTTAAAGGCTGCTTTGATATTAGCGCCATTGTCTGTTACAACATAACTATAACGTAAACTTTCATCTAAATCATAATCTTTTAAAATATTAAGAACAAATTGACGAATATTGTCGCCACTCTGGCTAACATTCAAAAACTCACGGTTCGCTAAAACTTTAACTTTTAGCTCATAGTTTTGTTCTATAAAATGTGCTGTCAATGTGAGAAAACTACGTTGCGAGTACTCATCAGTCCACATATCCGTCGTGTACTCTATCGAATGATCGGCCAGTTCATCCAGGTAAAATGACATTTGTCAGAGTTTTTCGTGATCTAAGCAATTCCGATGCATTTTGTTTTCCGAATTGTGCGCCGATATCAATTAAAGTTTGTGCCAGCTGTAGAAAACCTTCCCCTAATAAATCAAGAATATGAATTTGTTAACTTATTTGACACACATGTGTGTTCTATCCAAAAACCTACCTTCGGTGGTACAAAAAGGGCGCAAATCTTTAGTCAAAAAAAATAGCTGCTTCAGGGCAAGATTGTTCATCACCTCCGGCGGTACTTTCTTCTTTACGAAAGTTTCCAATGTGGTTTGAGAAGTGCTGCTGTTGTTGTTTTTGTCTATTGTACACTTATGCCGGCGCATGCCATTGGTGCCATTGCGCGTCTTAAACGGCAGCACATCTTTGCAAACCATACAACATACAAAATCAATTAATTTATCATTTAAATTGATGAGGTGAAAATTTTTCTGATGATATTAATTTAATGCATTTATCTTTTTGTATAATTTTATTTTTTATTTACATTTTAGTGTCACCGTGTAATGCAAACAAAAATTTTTTTTTTAGTGCAAAGTACATTCGTACATTCGGAAGTCTTCGAGAGGAAGATTCTTCGCAGGATCTTTGGTCTTATTAGAGTCGGCGACGAGTTTAGGTCCCGTATGAACCGCGAGCTGTACGAGCTATTCAATGAGGTTGACATAGTCCAGCGCATAAAATTCCAGCGGCTGCACTGGGCTGGGCACCTCATCGAATGGACGAAGGAGCTCCAGCACGCATGGTTTACATGGGGGGCCCAAACTTGATTGGTGGACGCCGACATAGAGGACGACCGGGCACTCGATGGAATGACCAGGTATGGAGAGATCTCTCCGTACTTGGCATTCAGAACGACTGGCGCCAGCGCGCACAGGATTATGGAGGCTGGCGCGCCTTCCTGGACGCGGCCATGACCGGCAGACGGTTGACGGCCATATAACTAACTAACTAACTAACATTCGTATATGGAAAAACTGCTATTTATTATTGTGTACGCACATGCAAGTTAAATTTTGTGCATGACTTGATCGGGTCTTAAGCGAATTTTGCGGGACCGGCGGGAATTTCGGGATACTCGAAAGTTCCCGTGAAATCCCGCAAATTGTAAAAGTTTCCCGATCCCGCCCAATCACGAGAAATTTGTCGGGTCTTGCGGAATCCCGCGGGATTCCCGTCCCGTGCCCACCTCTAATCTGTAGCATTTGCTCCCATTTACACTCTTCGCAAAGACTATGAATAGTTTTATAATTTAGTCAATGCCCTAAAGGATCTATGGAGTATGACTAAAACGCTTTGTCTTGTCACATTAATCAAAATATATATAAAATTTTGGACCAAAAGAACCGACGCATGACTATCGCTCAGCAGCTGCTGAATGATGTCAACGAGAATTCGTTACAAGTGACGGAATGTGAGCATATGGCTTTGACATCGGAACCAATCCCCAATCATCCCAATGGAAACGGACAGAATAGTAAGTACGCGAACTTCGTTCAAATGTAAAGGTTCCTTCTTTGTTTTTTTTTCGATTACAATGGCGTGGTGCATCGTGAGTTATTGCCAGAAGGTCAAATGATCAATATTACATTAACACAAAAGGAACTGTATTCATTACAAAGATCCCCATTAAAAAAACAAGTAAGAAAATTACAGTCGGGCGTAACCGACTGTAAAATGCCCTGTACCAGTACAGGTCGCCGCTCGAATTTCCAAACCTATTAACGATTCAAATCCTTTCCTAGCAAAACATAAATGTTTCCCTAGCTTATGCACCAAGCAGAGCAAAACAAAAAGGTAGGAAATTAATAACAAAAACAGTAATGACGAAAAGTATTTAGCTCCTCCCATGTCTCACAGTATAAAAAGAAAAAGGGAAGAACATAAGCTATAGTATTAAACAAATAACCAAATCGGTAAAAAATAAAAAAGCACCTAGCAATTTCGGTATCAATAACTCTAGTTTAAACAAAAATTACAGTCGAGCGTAACCGGCACAGGGGGGTAACTTTGGGGGCTCTCCGACCATTATTTCTAGCTGTTACCTAAAAAGATGTCAGCTGTACCTATTACCATGGACCGTTGCATTCCCAAATTTTGAAAAGTTCGTCAAAAAATGTATATAACTACATATTCTTGTATTTTCATATGATATGATTTATTGGAAAATTTTTGTTGTACTGAATTAGTGGTATTAGTAGTAGATGGGTCCTACAGGTTCTAATCACTTTGGACTATTAAAAATATACTTCGGATAACCAAGTTAAGTATCTTGGAATATGGTTGGATACGAAATATATTACAAATACTATGTACAATCTATTGCTCTAAAAATAAATTTAACTATCAAAGCAGTGAATCCTTTCATAAGCAAAAATTCAAAAATAATATTAATAATATTTTTTATTTGCAAGTTAATTATGTGTTCTATGATAAAATACTCTGCTCCAATATGAAAATGAATACAACGTACTTCGCATGTCATATTAAACGGTACAAATAAGTCAAAACAAAATTCTAATTAAACTAATTTTTAATTTCAACTGTTAAAAACCTATTAAATGTCAGTGATTTATTTTACTCACAATACTTTGGATCTGCCCACACTCACATCAATATATTAGCATACGAACTTTAATAACAAGTTTAGCAACACCAATTTTTAGCAAGTAAGCTATATTTTAGTTGAACGTACTCAAAGGGTTCGATCCTTTTCCCTTACTTACTAAGATGGCCTTCAACCGTCGTTCGGTCATGACCGCATTCAGAAAGGCGCAGCAGCTGCTGCAGTTGTATGCACGTTGGCGCCAATTGCCGTCCTCAATTGCGTCGTCTTCCAATCAAGTTTGGGCCCCCCATGTAAACCATGCGGGATGGAGCTCTACCATCCATCCGAATGAGGTGACCAGCCCAGTGCAGCCGTCGGACTATATCAACCTCATCGAATAGCACGTATATCATCGATCATACAGCTCGCGGTTCATACGGGACCTAAATTCTTCCCAACTCTAATAGGACCAAAAATCCTGCGTAGAATCATTCTCTCAAAGACTTCCAACGCTGTTTCATCTGACTCAATCACGGTCCATGCCACTGTGTCATACAGTAGTACCGGGAGTATCAGCGTCTTATAGATTTTGATTTTTGTCTTCCAAGAGAGGTGTTTACTTCTAATTGGCTTGCTCAGCCCAAAATAGCATCTATTTGCAAGTGTAATTCTTCGCCTGATCTGCACGCTGACATTGTTGTTACTGGTTATTTCGGATCCAAGATAGACGAAGTTTTCTACAATGTTAACTTTGAAATTCTCCATCATCACTGACCGTCCAAGACGCGATGACGGCGTGCGAAAAGACACCAAGTACTTCGTCTTGACCTCATTCACCGTTAGACCCATGAGCCGAGACTGTTTTCCAATCTCTGAGAACGCCTTGCTGGATTGCCGTTCCTTTATACCGATGATATCAATATCATCCGCGTACGCGAACAGCATCACTTCGTTTTGAAAGACCGAACCCAACATATTCTGTATGTGCGAGCACTGGCGTAGGAATTATTTCATCAGCAGATTCACAAAAATTGCACGACAGCGCTTAAAAAAACTTCGTCCAAGAAATTCGTTCTTATCGGAGTATCGAAAGCGGTTGTGTAATCGACAAATAGGTGATGTGTGTCTTTGATAAACTCAAAGATCTTTTCCAAGATTTTTCGTATTGTGGATATTTGGTCATTGATCGACCTATCAGTGAATCCGTATATAGATTCACCATATTTCACAACACGCGCGGCATAATCTTATATACGATGGAAAGGAGACCGCGATCGTTGGCGCAAACAGCGCGGTCTCCTTTCTTAAAGATAGGACCAAGAACACTAAGATTCCAGTCATTGGGTACGTGTTCATCGGACCATATCTTGCATAAAAGTTGGTGCATACTCCTAACCAACTCTTCGCAGCCGGTCTTGTAAAATTCAGCTGGCAGCCTATCAGCGCCTGCAGCTTTGTTATTTTGCAGCTTTTTGATAACCGAATCGACCTCGTTATAGTTCGATGGCTCCACAATACTGCCATCATTAACTGGTAGTTCCGGTGTCATTTCTCTATCGGTGGTATTGTGCAGTTTATTGTCTCCAAGTAGGTTAGAAAAATAAGGCCTCCATAAACTCAGTGATTCCTGTTCATCTGTAACCATTTTCCCTCGCTTGCCCTTTTGATAAAATTTTCGAGCTTCATTTCTGTCACATTACTTCTCAACATCCTCAAACTCCCGCCTTTCTTGCTCCTTTTGTCGTTGCATGTTGGGACGTGGGGCGTACACCACGCTGAGCATAGTGTGCACATTGGCTGCAACAAGATAGTGGTACAAGACTGTACACAACGGCTTGAATATAAAACGAACGACGAAATAATACAACGCGCAGGTTGGCTTTGGTTGAAGAATGACGCGTCGATTGCTCGACGCCTTTATTTATAGAAAAAATATTATATCTATGCTTTATCTATTCTTAATTCCTATTGGTACAGATATATACAGTTTTCGGCTTATCTATAGTGCATGTGTGTAACACATGTCAACAGGTTCAGAAAAACCATTAGTTGTGCTTTTTCCAAAGTACCTATATCTAAATTCATTTAATACTGCCAATGAAATGTAGGATGTCTTCTTCTTCTTTCTGTTAAGAATGAACAAAAAGGTAGGAAATTAATAAGAAAATATGGTACCGATGAAAAATATTTTGCTTCTACCACTTCTCACTGCACGATTTTTTTTTTTTTATAACTCCATTTTATTAAATACAATCTGTTCTTCGAGAAACATTCAGTAATACTTATATATAATTAATTTAAAGAGGCATGCGTAAGTTAGTCCAATGACTAAATCTTACATAAAACAAAAATAAAAATAAATTTAGTGTTGACGACGGCGAATATTGGCAGTTCGGTGGGTTAAATCTTCTGGGTGATACCTTCTTAGTCTTCTCGTGTGAGTGAGGTTGCTAACTAGTTGTGCTGCTAGTGGGTTTGGATGTGCGAATAGTCGGATTCGGTAGTTTCTGCTGATTTCAACTATTTCTTCAAGAACCGTTGGTACTCTTAAGTCATGGTGGATTATAGCATTGTTTATATACCATGGAGCATTTATGCAAAGGCGGAGAAGTTTGGACTGAAATCGTTGAAGGATTTCCAGATTGGTCCTGGATGCAGAGCCATAAATTTGAATTCCATAAGTCCATATTGGTTTTAAAACTGCTTTATAAATAAGTATTTTATTTTCTGTTGAGACAGATGAGTTAGGCCCAAGAAGCCAATAAAGGGATCTAAGTCTCAGTCCAAGTTGTTTACGCTTTGTAAATATGTGGTCGCGCCAGGTAAGCCGCCGGTCTAGGAGTATCCCTAGATATTTAGCTTTATCTGCTTGCTGCAGTTGACAGTTGTTTATGTAGACTGGTGGACATGTGCCTCTCCTAAGAGTGAAAGTTACTTGCACAGATTTTTGTGCGTTCACTTTAATTCGCCATGTATCTAGCCACTTGCTTATGGTTCTTAGGTTAGCTTGCAAGTTACGGGATGCTTGCATTGGATCTACGTTTTTTGCCATGATTACAGTGTCATCTGCAAAAGTAGCTGTATATGTATGTTCTGACAGAGGTAAGTCCGCTGTGAACAATGTATATAGCACTGGACCCAGGACACTGCCTTGCGGTACCCCGGAGTTTATTTCCTCCAGATCTGTTAATACGTCATTAACTTTAACCACAAAGTATCTATCCTCCAAGTATGACTTTAAAATTTTGTACGCGTGGTGAGGGAGAGACCGTTTCAGTTTATAGAGCAGGCCAGGATGCCACACCTTATCAAAGGCTTGTGATACATCTAGAAAAGCAGCTGTGCAGTATTCTTTTCGTTCCAGGGTAGTTCTCGCATATGTATAGACTCTATTAACTTGTTCAATTGTTGAGTGATACTTGCGGAATCCAAACTGATGCGAAGTATGAGTTGCTTCCTCTCAATGATTGGCCTAAGCCTTGTAAGCAAAAGTCTTTCAAATACTTTAGACATGACTGGTAGTAGACTTATCGGCCTGTACGAAGATACCGATTCTAAAGGTTTGCCTGGTTTTGGTATGAGGATAATCTGCGCTATTTTCCACTGGCCTGGAAAGTGCTCGCAACGCAAGATAGAGTTAAATAACTGCGTTTAACATATACTTTTTCTACTTAGTTTATCACTCTGGATTCCTTAAGATTTTCCCATGATCTGTGGATTATACCATTCTTATTAATGCTTGATCTCCTTTGAAAAGTTTATGTACTCCTGGATATATTCGTCCGATTCTCGGTCTGTGGTGGGAAACGGTTTAAATACGGAGGACAGATGCTGAGCAAAGGTTTCTGCTTTATCCTGGGCATTCCTTGCCCAATCTCCAGTTCTCTTTTTAATTGGGGGCACATAAGAAATAGGTTGACCAAAGTTTTTTGTGGCTTTCCAGAGTGAGTAATCAGTCGCTTTTGTAGGTGATAAGCCAACAAGATATCTGGTGAGCTCAGCATTGTTCTTCTCCTTTAGAATTGCTTTTAACCTTTTCGCGGCTTGATTGAAGCGTCTCTTGTCGTTGTGAGTTCGTGTGAACTGCCATATTTTTCTCAACTTTCGTTTTTCCCTAAGTAGTAACGATATATTTCTATCTATATTTAAATGTTTATTTAAATAAGGTTCTGTCGGAGTAGATTGCCAAGCTGCTTGCTGAATTGCTTTGCAGCCAAAATTCTCTAGCTGTCAATACTCTGATTTAGCATTGATTGGCGATTGAATTCTAGCGATGATAGGCTATGATCTGATGACAGGTCTAAGCAAGACTCTGCAGCAATGTGGTGTTTTGGTATTGCTTTAATTAAAAAGAAATCAATAACATCCGGTATTTTATTTATATCGCTAGGCCAATAAGTTGGTTCACCTGTAGATACGTGAGTCGTGTGGGATAGTTGCATCGCTCTAAACAGTTCTCTTCCTCTGGGCGTAGTCAGACGAGAGCCCCATTGAGTGTTTTTCGCATTATAGTCACCACCAACTATGTACCTTGCCCCTAGTGTAGAAAAGAAATCTTCAAATTGGTTACATTTTATTGTCTGGCTAGGTGGACAGTAAACTGAAGCTACTGTGAGTGGCTGTTGTTGATCCGTAACTAATATTTTTGTTGCTTGCAAATGGCTCGTTCGATACTCTTCAAGAACAGAATATTTTATTTTTTGTGACTATAACGCGTTCCTCCGGGCAGTACCGCAGGATGATTTGTAGTATAGACTGAATACTTGGGGATACGAAAAACGTTTTTGTTTGTGCAATGAGTTTCTGAGATCAACATTATGTCAATGTCTTTGTCTGCCAAGAATGTTGTTAGTTCTTGTATGTGTTGGGCAAGCCCATTTGCATTCCAGCATGCGATTTTTATCATTTGCACAGATTTGCAATGACTGATGTTAACAAATTAAGCACCGTGCCCATTTGTTCCATTAGTGTTTTCATCATTTGTTTGAGGTCATTTATGTCATTGTTTTGTGTTGAGGAGGGAATACACGGTGTATTGGGTTCTTGAGTTGGGCCGCTTAAGTCAGTGCCTGCATTGTTTTTTAGTACATCCGAGTAGGATTTGGGAGGACTGGAAGTTGGTATGGAATTTTTAGCTTCCCTAGGCCGGAGTGCATCTGAATAGGATTTAGGAGGAGTGGGGGTTGATATGACATTTTTAACTTCCCTAGGCCGGAGTGCTGGAAACATTTTTTGCTGTAATTTCTTGTACATAGTACAGCCCTTATAATTTGCTGGATGGTTACCATCACAGAGCACGCAACGAACTCCATCTGACTTTACTTTACGAGGGCATGCAGATGTAGAGTGATTTTCTGTACACTTAACACACCGAGGGCTTCGGTTGCAATAATGCTTGGTGTGTCCATAACGTTGACATCGAGTGCACTGAGGTATTTCTCGTTTTTTTCTTGGGGGCTCAAATGTTATTTTTGTAGACAAAAGTGAACTGCAGTTATGAATATTTTTGTTGCTTTTATCTGGTTTTAAACTGACATGGAAGAGGGATAGTGGTTTTTTTGTGACAGCCTGTCTGATATTGTGTACATTCTCTACTGTAAAGCCAAGCTCATTAATAGCCTCTTGTATCTCTTCAATAGGGGTGGAGTAGTGTATTCCTTTAAGGACTACATTAAAGCTTCGTTCCTGCTTCAGCTTGTATGTATGAAACTCGGTGTTTCGCTCAGTTAATGCTTTTGTAATTAATGAGTATTTTTCAGGCGTTTTTGGTTGGATTTTTACTTCATTGCCATTCAAAATTTTTAGCTCATATTCATTATATGCAATTTGCTGCAATAATGATTTTAATGGGTTAATGTTGCTCACTCCGTAAACAAATATTGGTGGTGGTTTAGGCACTTTGGGTTCAATTTCTGGTTCTGGCTGGTCCAGCAGAGCGTATCTATTTTCGCTGATTGGGTTTGGCGTTGAAAGCCAGTATTCATCAATTTTTGATTGCTTTGGTCTAACGTTAGTGCTTCCTGGGCTCGTTCTTAAGCGTTTAACATTAACAGCCGAAGAGGATGATGAACTGTTAGTTGCTGGCAACATTTTGTTCGTTGCTGACATCATGTTGGTAGCTGCTGGCATCATGTTGTTTGTTGCTGGGTAAATGTTGCTGTGTTCAAGATGTTGCGGAGTTTTTATTGCACTGAGCGTGAACAACGGTGAATTCGTTGTAGGTGTTGGACATTGAGAGGCCCAAGAGAGACCTTCCGAAAGCGCATGCGCTGAGAGAGGATTTGGCGCAGATGTTTCGTTCTTATTCACGAAAGAAGAAGATGGAATGATGTTTGTTGCGATCGTACTCACATTGGTTTGAATGGTTGTTCGGTGTGTGGAGAGGGAATCCGTTTGAGCTGCACTTGTATTGTTTATGTTGCCAGGCACAAATGGAGGTGTTGTTGTTTTCGGCGCTGTTTGCGTTTTTGGCGGCGTTCTATTTAATGTCATTATTTTTTGAATTTTGATATTGGACTTTCGCACAAAATATGCTTAAGGCAACTGCCCAAAACTAGGCAAGCTAGGTACACAAAACTAAATATTTTAATTATGTTCTGAAACAATCAATTGCGCGATCTATACGGAGCAGCTTGAGGCAACATGCTACCGCGGCGGCTACTTGTTGCGAATTCACTGCACGAATAAGTACCTAATAAATCATTTTTTTATGCATGACAAGCTTTAACCCGCGACTTCGTCCGCGTAGATTTCGATAAAAAGTATTTTTGTTTATTTTTTGTATGATATTCTTAGCGTATGATATCTAGCAAGAATCTGACGTTTTAACAATTTTTGTTGAGTTTGGTCTCACTTTTACTTGAAGTTTGTAGATGGTTGAAATTTTTTTCAATGCAATAATATTAGGATTTTTTACATCTATTCTTATTTTTATTTATTTTTTAAATTTTACATGTATTCATACTACATATCATATCCTTGCTCTACTTAGAGCTGACCGTGGGAACACCCATGAAGTAAACTTGTAAAAATTGAGGTTGCATATTAGTCGCTGGGAGCGTCGGACAAAATACTGACATTGAGACAATTTTATCCGCTCCAAAAGAAGTCATATGGAAACATGAATTAAATTTTCTAATATTTCTGAGGAAACGGCGAGACTCATCTGTTTCATTCGAGAAAAGATTTTTCAGTGGTTCAACTGGCTCATCTATTGTAGAAATTGCTACTTTTCCTCCACAGCAACACATGCCTGCTGTTTCCTCTTGCCATTTAAGAGTTCCACAAAATCGGCAATCTTTGTTTATTGCCTTGTGCTTTATTTGACTCTTACGCTTTCGGTCCATTATTTGAAATAATTTTATAAACTTAGAATAGAACTTAATTTTTAATAGAAACAAAATAACTCTCAAATAATTTTTGACTTACTTGGCAATTGGTACTTAGTAGAAGTAACAAAAACGTAAGCTATGTTCTTTTCCATTATCCCATCTATCTCTATACCCAAATTCATCCCAATTGGTTTAGCGGTATATCCATACATACATACAAACTTTCGTATTTATAATATTAGTAGGAAAAGAAAAGGGAGGACGGAAGTATCATAGGTCGTTCAAATTCAATTGCTTATAAAATCGTCATTTATTGTCCGATTTTGATGAAGTTTTGGGATTTTGGCTTAGAGGGACGTTATCTCTTTGCATTTTTTATGCTTGAGGGAGATTTTATGGAGGAGGTGGAAGGGCAAAATTTAAAAATAAACTTGTGTAATTCCTGCAAAGTCCTAGTCGAATTCAAAAAGAACGAAGATTAAGAAATCTTTTGCCGTTTCTGAGATCTTTTGTTTCATATGGACGGACAGACGGACATTGCTAAACCGACTCCTCTACCACTCCTGTCCATAATAAGGGGAAAATTTGGGGGTCTCAGACCATTATATCTACCTGTAACATAAATTTCCATAAAACAAATAGGCTCTTGTACCTTCGGTGCAGGGCATAGATATTCAGCCTTGCTGCGAATAGCTCGTACAGCTCGCGGTTCATACGAGACCTAAACTCGTGGACGACTCTAATAGGACCCAAAATCCTGCGAAGAATCTTCCTCTCAAAGACTTCCAACGTTCTTTCTGACACAATCACGGTCCATGCCTCTGCACCATACATAAGCGCCGGGAGTATTAGCGTCTTATAGATCTTGAATTTCGTCTTTCGAGAGAGGGCTTTACTTCTTATTTGCTAGCTCAGCCCAATAAAGCATCTGCTTGCAAGAGTGATTCTTCGCCTGATCTCCAGTCTGACGTTCTTGTTGCTGTTTTTTTCGTATTCAAGATAGATGAAGATTTCTAAAACACTGAAGTTGAAATTCTCCATCGCCCCTCACCGTCCAGGACGCGATGACGGTGTGCGAGAAGACACCAAGTTCTTCGTCTTGTCCTCATTCACCGACCCTTGAGCCGAGACAGTTTTTCAATTCAATTCAATGTCATTGACGTATACGAGTAGTATCACTTCTTTTTGGAAGATCTAGGCCGACATAATCTGTATATACGGGCACTGGCGTGGAATGTAATCCATCAGAAGATTGAAAAAATCGCACGAGAGAGCATTGCCCTGCCTGAAACCTCTCTTGGTTTCAAAGGGGTCGGAGAGGTTTTCCTCCACCCTGACAACACTTTTTGTGTGAGATTGCGTCGTCATGCAAACACGAACGATCTTTGCCGGTATACCTAGTGCAGACAGGGCGTCAAAAAACTTCGATCATATTGGCGGCTTTATAGTCGACAAATAGGTGGTGTGTGTCTTTTTTAAACACACGAGACTTTTCCAAGACTTGGCATAATGAGAATATTTGGTCATTAGTCGACCTTTTTCATCTGAAACCATACTGATATCGTCCTATTAGTGAATCCGTTTATGCCTTCAGCCTTTTACACAATACGTGCGACAGAATCTTGTATCCGATATGGAACAGCGGGGTCTCCTTTCTTAAAATTAGGACAGAGAACACTGAGATTCCAGTCACTGGGTATGCGTTCGTCGGATCATATCTTGCATAAAAGTTGGTGCATACTCCTAACCAAATCTTCGCCGCCTGTCTTATAATACTCAACTTTTATATTTTTCAGGTTTTTAATAACTGAATCGACATCGTTATAGTCCGGTGGGTCTACAATAGTGCCATCATTAACTGATGGTTCCGGTGTCATTTCTCTATCGATGCCTCCGAGTAGGTTAGAAAAAATTATTTTTTCTCTCTTATTTGGCTTAACGTTTCCTAGTTCTTTTACTGCTTTGTAGACACCGCGTAAGTTGTTGCAGTTCGCCGCCTGTTCTGCCTTACTAGCTATGCTTCCACATAAGCCCTTTTATCCGAACAGACCGATTTTTTAATACGCATTTGCACTTCGTTATGTTCCAGGAATGTTGCTGCTTTCAATAGCCTGCGCTCCTCAATCAGAGTCCAGGTGTTTTACTTATCCACGGCTTCCATCTGAAGTGCTGCAAGCCTACCGTTTTCTCAGCAGCTTAAGACCACGCTGTTTGAATTTGTTTCCAAGTTGATAAGGAACTATAACGCGAGAGGGCAGAGGATAGTTCTTCGTGGTACCGTTGGAGCATGCCTGGCGTTTTCAGGCCATCCAAGTTGAAGATCTGTTTGCGTTGCTGTTGCTTTTTAATTCCTTCTGGACGTAGACGTAACCGTCCAACAATCAAATTGTGGTCACTGTACATATCAGCTCCTCTATACGCACGCACATCCATCTGACAGTTGTGAAATCGTCTGCTAATCAGTACATGATCGATTTGGTTCCTAGTGCGCCCATCGGGGGACTCCCAGGTGTACTTATGGATGTCCGGGTGCGGGAATTTGCTGCCACCAATAAACATTTGGTGGATGTCGCACAGATCGAGAAGCCGGTCTCCGTTGTTGTTCCTTGAGCACGCCAGCGCATGTCGACTCATGAATCTCTCGACGTTGGATTTATTATCGCACATCTTTGCTTTAAAGTCACCCAGTGCAACAATTATATCGCCACTAGGGACAGAGTTTATTGTAAAGTCGAGAAGATTATAAAACTCGTCCTTAGAATCATCTGTATCTGGTTCGGTAGGTGCATAGCACTGGACAATAGTTATGTTGCTGGAATTGCTTTTAAATCGGTCAGAGATAGGAATGTAATCTATCAACGCGTGCTTAAAGCTTTTGGCTATTATTATGCCTACACCATTTGCTCGTCTTTAAGTGTGGCCACTGTAGATGAAAACGTGACCTGCCAGGGTGCAAGATTCGCCTTGCCCGCCATCTGCCATCTGGTTTCAGAAAGTCCGATAATTTGAATCTGGTAGCGCTCCATCTCTCTGCATACTTCCGCGAGCTTAGAAGGGTCAGAAAGAGAGCGTACATTCCATGTTCCTAATCGAGTCAGTTGTTTAAAGCGAATTGTCGTCATCATTGACGGTTGTTGTTGTATCCGAGGCTTGTTTCCGTTTCTTGAGTGAGTATAATTTTTACGGTCGGGTCACAAGCCCAACGCAACATGTTTTATGTCTGAGGAAGGACAAATTGACTTTTATTTAAGAGAGTTCGCAAATAAAGAATAATTGTCTTTCTAAAAGGATGCCGTCCCCGCGTAGATGTTATAGTCGCACTACCATCAGTGCACACAATTACGACACGTCCACCGGAGTGTTACATGTTATTCCCCCAGTGTGCCTGATCGGCTGACGGCCAAGGTTAGACAAATGACTCCTCCATAATCTTAGTGATTTTTGTTCACCTTTTGATACAATTTTCGAGCCTTTCTTGCTCCTTTTTCTTGCATCTGAAAAGGCGTTTATCCTCTCTCCGTTTTTCTCGAAATCGCTCTCTAACAGCTCGCGTGGATCCCGACTGCAGAGTTCGCTGATGGCAAGCGTTCTCCTCTGCAGGAGCAATGCGACACTCTTCGTCGTCCCAAGAATTATTCAAAGGTTTTAAATAACCAATGATCTCTTTGGCAGCTATGGAGCGGTTGTACATATCCTCTGCTCACATATATCTTTATAAAACGGAGAGGTGGTCTGTTCGATTGCAGCTTGCTGACGTCTAGCTTTCGTTGCATGTTGAGAGGTGCGGCGTGCACCAAGCTGAGCCTAGTGCGTACCTTGGCTGAAACAAGGTAGTGGTCCGAGTCAATGTTGGAACCAAATAACGTTCGCACGTCCAACACGCTCGATGCGTGCCTTCTGTCAATGAAAACATGATCAATTTGGTTGGCATGTAGCCTTGTGGATGTTGAGGTGTTCAAATCTGGTACTACTAACAACCAGCGAAATCGATTAGCCTCTCTCCATTATTGGAGCTAGTGTCGTGAAGGCTATATTTTCTTCGTTCCCAATTTTGGCTTTGAAATCGCTAAGCACGATTTTGATGTCGTGTTTGGGACAGCGCACGTACAAACGTTCGAAGCGCTCATAGAACTCATCTTTAGCATCGTCGTCTGTCTCTTCCGTGCACAAAAATGTCCAGGATGCCTTTTTAAAGCAACCCTGTCCTATCCAACGGATTTCTTAAACTGCAGTTTGTTTTGCCTTCTCACGTTAGCGCACCTCTGAACGGGTTTTCAGTGGATACCAAAGAGATACGTGTCCTAAGGGACGGACGAGTGAGCTGCTTGGACCGTTTGCAAAAGAATTATAGTTGGCCATTCCCAAGTAAATGGCAGTCAACAACTTTCCTCACTATGTGAACTTCTGTGAACATACCTGTACACTCTAAGTCGTAGATACGCAGAAAACAGGTTTCGCAGTATACTAGGCCCAATATGAAGCGATGCATCTGTGTTGTCTTGGCTTTCATACATTTTGTTGCCTGTAAAGGCAGCCCATACATAGTCTGCACCCAATAGAGTCTATATTGCCAATGTGGTATTGAAATCTGGATATGCGAGTTCAATGCCATTAAATATTTAAAGCGACGATGAATCGATTGTATGTTTTCCCATAACGATGATATTTTTCCTAGAACTTGAGCGCTAACATTTAATGTGTTTTGTGAAATGCTTGATTTAATGATGAAGTTGCTAAAACCCCTTGTGGCTTCAGCCTTTACCGATGAAATGCCAGAAACCAATATTCGCGCTGGTGTACGAAAGAGGCCAAGTGCCTGTACGCAGCGCTCGGATATGTATGACAGTTCAGATCCACTGTCCAGAAGTATTCGACAAAATGTGTATGTGCCTTGTACATTTTTTACAGACACCAATGCTGTGGGAAGTGTGCTCTTTCTGAGCTCTTGTGACTGAACGTAAGAAGTAACGCGTGGCGCTCGCGCCATGTGACTCATTGTCACCGATGAAGAAGAAGGCGTAGGATGGTAGCTCGGAACCTCTACCCTTGGTGGTGAAGTGACTTTTAACTTGCTGTGACCCTCTGTGGTCCGAAAAGCTGGTACCTGTCAATGTATTAGTATGTGGTGCCGACCATGGTTTGCAACTAAACTTTTATTGATAAGTATGAGTTGTGGTTAAAGCAATTAAATTTCTTTGCTTTGCTTATTTTGGATGACATGGGGGTTAGGGGAGTCTAGATGATGATTACGTCATTGGTAGTTATTTACTCTTTTACACCATGGCAACCCTCACATTGTCTTTGCTTGAAAACGAAACGCATTTTCGGGGATTCCCTCAAATAATGCATACGCTTAAGCACTCTCTTCAGAACCGAGTAGGGGCATTACCGCGCGCTATTCACTTGTCGAAATTTCTTCTGTCAGTGTATTGTTTCGTTTGGATACTATAGCGAGTAGACGTATTGTAAGCATAGCAAAGCAAGGTAATATTTGTGTTACCGTTGATTCCATTAGCCAAAGTTTAATGTTTAAAAAAGATGTGGTTTCAAATAGACAATTCCAAGTTATTCCAAAAATTGTTTGAAAGTTTTAAAAAATCTCATACAAATATGAAATTACAAAATGTACAAAAGTTAATTAACGAAGTGTGGCGAAATTATAAATTACAAGCAAAGTCCGACAAAGAAATAGATATTATTGTATCTAAGAGAATTAAAGAAGAATTGCAAGCGGCGACTAAGAATAAATCCAATCTAATACATTTTTTTTCCAAGGTGAGTGATGAAATCATTTTAGGTACCTATGAGTACTATAAATATACGAAATCGCTAAAGAGTTTCTCTTAACATTTTGTAACAATAATTTAGACGTTTTAGGATAACAAAATATTATGGCATATCTCAACGTATAGAGTTAATATTCATTATATAGATTTATTTCTTATGATTGACTCCGTCAATCGGTCACAAAATATAGGGTGATAGTTTTCTGTATGTGATAGGTTCGACTCCCGGCTTTAAAGATTATTTAAAGCCATAGGGCTTTAAACAATCTTGTATAGTTGTACTCTTTGTATTTATGTAGCTTAATAAGAGAATCTTTAGCATAACCAATAAGAAGTTTTTATTCTTAGGCAACGACTACCTGTAAACCTGCAGAAAAATCACAAAATTATACAGCCACCTTCAAATATTAAAAAAAGTAGGAAGAAGATTAAATAAAACCCGGTAATGAATCAAAACAGCAATGCGAAAATAATGAAAATGCAGATTAACAGAGAGCAAAACCTTCTCTGGAAACTATGAAAAATAAGATTGATCTACTCGAGAAAAATCTGAATGCCTTGTATTCAGCCAGAGATACTATGCTAAGCCGTGCTGAAGTTGATAAACAGATCATTAAGTTACGCGAGGAATAAAAAACAGCCAAACAGTCTTTAAACAGGAAGGTTCAAAAAGCATTTGCCCAGAAGAAACACAGGGATTTGTTTGTTTAAATGGCCGTCAACCGTCTGCCGGTCATGGCCGCGTCCAGGAAAGCGCGCCAGCCTCCATAATCCTGTGCGCGCTGGCGCCAGTCGTTCTGAATGCCAAGTACGGAGAGATCTCTCCATACCTGGTCATTCCATCGAGTGCCCGGTCGTCCTCTATGTCGGCGTCCACCAATCAAGTTTGGGCCCCCCATGTAAACCATGCGTGCTGGAGCTCTTTCGTCCATTCGTATGAGGTGCCCAGCCCAGTGCAGCCGCTGGAATTTTATGCGCTGGACTATGTCAACCTCATTGAATAGCTCGTACAGCTCGCGGTTCATACGGGACCTAAACTCGTCGCCGACTCTAATAGGACCAAAGATCCTGCGAAGAATCTTCCTCTCGAAGACTTCCAACGCTGTCTCGTCCGACTCAATCACGGTCCATGCCTCTGCGCCATACAGTAGGACCGGGAGTACCAGCGTCTTATATATCTTTATTTTCGTCCGTCGAGAGAGGGCTTTACTTCTCATTTGCTTGCTCAGCCCAAAAAAGCATCTGTTTGCAAGCGTGATTCTTCGCCTGATCTCCAGGCTGACGTTGTTGTTGCTGGTGATCTCTGTTCCGAGATAGACGAAGTTTTCTACAACACTGAAGTTGAAATTCTCCATCGTCACTGACCGTCCAAGACGCATTGACGGAGTGCGAGAAGACACCAAGTACTTCGTCTTGTCCTCGTTTACCGCTAGACCCATGAGCCGAGACTGTTTTTCAATCTCCGAGAACGCCTTGCTGACTCGCCGTTCCTGCGTACCGATGATATCGATGTCATCGGCGTAAGCGAGCAGCATCACTTCCTTTTGGAAGATCGAGCCCGACATACTCTGTATGTACGGGCATTGGCGTAGGATGTATTCCATCAGGAGATTGAAAAAATCGCACGATAGAGCATCGCCCTGCCTGAAACCTCTCTTGGTATCAAAGGGGTCGGAGAGGTTTTTCCCCACCCTGACAACGCTTTGTGTATTAGATAGCGTCGCCATGCAAAGACGGACAATCTTTGCCGGGATACCTAGTGCAGACAGGGCGTCGAAGAACTTCGCTCTTATCGGCGTGTCGAAAGCGGCTTTGTAATCGACAAATAGGTGGTGAGTGTCTTTGTTGAACTCACGGGTCTTTTCCAAGATTTGGCGTAATGTGAATATTTGGTCACTGGTCGACCTTTTAGGTCTGAAGCCACACTGATATCGTCCTATCAGTGAGTCGGTATATGGCTTCAGCCTATTACACAATACGCCCGACATAGTCTTATATCCAATGGAAAGGAGACTTATTCCGCGGTAGTTGGCGCAAACAGCGGGGTATCCTTTCTTAAAGATAGGACAGAGAACACTGAGATTCCAGTCATTGGGTATGCGTTCATCGGACCATATCTTGCATAAAAGCTGGTGCATACTCCTAACCAACTCTTCGCCGCCGGTCTTAAATAACTCAGCTGGCAGCCCATCAGAGCCTGCCGCTTTGTTATTTTTCAGCTTTTTAATAAGTGAATCGACCTCGTTATAGTCCGGTGGCTCTACAATAGTGCCATCGTTAACTGGTGGTTCCGGTGTCATTTCTCTATCGGCGGTATTGTGCGCTTCATCGCCTCCGAGTAGGTTGGAGAAATGACTCCTCCAAAATCTCAGTGATTCCTGTTCATCCGTTACCAGATTTCCATTCTCATCCTTACAGAAAGTTACTCCGGGCTTAAAACCTTCAGTCAGACGCTTGACCTTTTGGTAGAATTTTCGAGCTTCATTTCTGTTACGTAACATCTCAACATCCTCAAACTCCCGCCTTTCTTGCTCCTTTTTCTTGCGTCTGAAAAGGCGTTTCTCCTCTCTCCGTTTATCTCGATATCGCTCTCTAACAGCTCGCGTTGCTCCCGACTGCAGAGTTCGATGATAGGAAGCGTTCTTCTCTGCAGTAGCATTGCGACACTCCTCGTCGTACCAAGAATTCTTCACAGGTTTTGTATAACCAATGACATCCTTGGCAGCCCTATCCATGGAGCGGGTGATATGTGTCCACTGCTCACATATATCTCGAGAAATCGGAGAGGTTTCCCGGAGCAGTCGGGAGAGTGTGTTTGAGAAGGCTGCGGCGGTCTGTTCTGATTGCAGCTTGCCGACGTCTAGCTTTCGTTGCATGTTGGAACGGCGTGCACTACGCTGAGCCTAGTGCGTACCTTGGCTGCGACAAGATAGTGGTCCGAGTCAGGGATTGTATAAAAAGAAAGTTAGAAGATATTTGTCATGAAAATCCAGAAATAAAAAAAGACTATCTCTGAGGGATTAAGTGGGACGTCCTAATATTAAAAGCAATCAACCATCACTATTGAAAACAATTGCGGATATAGCTTTATTTGGGAGTGCAGCAGATGATAGAAGACGAACAGAATCTATTCGCACTCTTGATGAACTCACAGAAGAATTGCGTAAAATAGGATTTGACATTAGTCGCAGTGGGACACATCTTCGTTTGATTCCTAGAAAAGCTAAGTCTGCAGAGGGACGAAGACATGCATCGACCCTGTTAAGCTCATTCGGGCTCAAACTGATCACCACAAGAGCCACTTAGATAGCAAGTTCGCTGAAACATCAATCCATTATTTAGAGAACATAACATCCATACTTGGACCAGATCAATTTTTTTTCATATCTCAAAATGACAAAGCTCGAGTCCCTATTGACGTAACTGCAACAAATAAGCAAGTACCTCTTCTAATGCACATGGAATATAGAATCAAATTGTCTCATCAAAATTGGGTAATCGCTGAGCGTCTTAAATTAATACCATCTATTTATACTGGTATCAAAATCACTTCCAGTATGCTAGGACAACCGCAAGTCGTTGGATATTCTGGACCAACATACATCGCTATTTGAAGTGGAAAGCTTAGTTCATCTATTGCTAATAATACTCATGCTCAGGATTTCGAGAGAAGAAGTGCATATAACAGAGCAGAGCACAGAATGACTCCTTCTTGGCTCCTTGGCGTTACAATTGATAACCATTTATAAAGATCTAATTTCGAATTTGCAGGAAATGTATTAGCTGAAGTATGGAGTTGAATGGAAATTGATGGCTATAATGTTACTGAAAATATGTTGGGGCATGTGAAAAAAATTTTCCTGATTTTCCAGACATTAAATGGAATTCAGAACATGTGCGTGAAAGCCAATATTTATTTCAAATTGTAAAATGTAGAAATACAGAATGTTGTCGTCCAAAAAGTGACCTATTTAGATTACTAGACAACAGGTTTCTTCCACCACCTGTAAAAGTAAAACAAGCAGTTGATGACTTGGTTTTGGATGAAGGACGGAAATTTCTTAGTCTTCCAGTCAATTTAGCTCTACGGTTAAGTGCTTCGCTCAAAGATTTCCCTCCAATGCTCTACGATTATTTTTGTCCGACGGTAAAATTGAGGATAGCAAGTCGAACATGCAAAACGTGTGGTCTTTATCATGCTTCCGTCAAGTCACTAAATCGTCACATCGAGAAGATTCATAAAAAAAGTAAACACGCACACTGATAGGAAAGTTATACCAGTAAGAGTCGCTGCTCGTCGTGCTAATTAACTGATGTGCATTATTCAACATTTAAAGCACCATGATGTTGAATGGCTCGATGAGAACAACGGAAATGATTGTAATAAATCTACTTACGTTATACTTGAACGGCCCCATTCCTAAATGTTGCTTGTTGTGAACAGTGCTTTCAAAAATGTTTTAAAAAGCAGACCATTCTTTGAAGTCACCACCAAACTGTTTGATTTGTATTTTTCGTAGCTCGTTATCTTCTACCGGCACCGCAGTGGTCCCGTGGGTTGTTGTTGTGTTTTCGTTCGCAGAAAACCGTTAAAAATAGCAGCTTGCTGTACCAGACGAAACATTTCGACGTTGTTTGTTGTTGTTGTTGTTGGCTCCAGTGAGCGCTTTAGCGATTCAAAGAGTGCATTCGTTTTGAATACTTAATTTCTTAAGTTTCGTTGTAATTTGCGGGGTTGACATATCCTTCGATGTCATGTAGACACATATTCTCTCCTACTTGTTCGAAATCTTTCCAAACCACATTGAGTCTGTTAAGCGTTACTTATGTCTAGGTTGTACCCGTCTGGGGGTTGTTAAGCGTAGGTTAACAGTCGTGTAGTAGTTGTTTTTGATTGACCTCTCCCTTGTATGAGCACTTTTAATTGTTCCATCGTGAACAACTAATTATAATTATCGGGTAATAATAAACACCAGATCCGACTGCGAAGGACCAAAAATTTTTAACAATAATTTCGCGATGATTAAAACACGATTGTCTTTAAATTCGTATTTACTTAATTTATTTGTTACTTATTTCTTGTGTATTTTTTGTGGACTGTATAGGACGGTAGGTCCGCAGCGATCTGCTGTTGTATTACGACTAAATGCGTATGACAAGACAACGCAACAATATACATGTTTTATTATCTTCTATTTATTGCTTGTACTAATAGATATAGAGGGAATGCTTTTATGAGTGTGCAAATATGTTAATATGAATATATGTATATGTAGTATGTCTATATAACTATGCAAAAATAATGTGCAGCCGTTCATCAGCACTCTGCATTAGAAGTTCTTCGGGTGAGATCATAGATGGCCTTTTGTTTTCAACTTTCGTTGTTAGATTTATCAAATGTTGCTGAGCCATATTTTCTACAAGATTGCATTCTCCTTGATCGAAACCAAATTCTTCTGTATTTTCCAACTTTTCCAGATTTGACTCCACAACTGATTCATTGTGGTAATTTTGATTTTAAAGAACTGATTTGTCTAACTCTGCTGTAAGCGATCTATTACATTGACAATGCGTTTTAAGGTAAGATATCGATTTCCGCAATAGTCCGTTTTGAGAGGTTGTCAGTGCAACATTTGATTCTTCGCTGGATTTCTTTATGAAATCGACTCTTTTATTCGTGCTCATTGTAACAAGCCAGTGTGCTCTTAATTGTACGGAAGCTCTTATAATTCAGGATAATTCTTTGAATATCTTCTCCAGTCTTGGATTGAGCTCAACCAAGGTGTCAAAATTTTGGTGTATTGATTTTGTACTAACTCAGGCACTAATCCATGTTTGAGGTTTGAGCCTAGAGAAATTTATTTATATTCAACAGGATGTGCTTCTTACTCACAACCGAAAAAAGCCAAACACTTTTAGTAAGATCAAGTGATCGAATAACCTTATCACACACCCAAGCACATAAACTTAAAATTTGGTTTAACCGATATTGATAGTTTATTATGGCCTGGAGTGTAACTAAGTGAATCCTTATTTGGGGAACACACACAAGCATTTGAACCTGGAATGCAACCAAACATCTGGCTAAGAGAAAACGCTAAGCAAATACAACTTCGAGTTTTCTCAACAATAAACACGGTTGTATCTCTTTTGAAAGAATGACAATTTATTGTTAAATATTCTAGTTTGTATAGTCTTTTTAACCTAGAAACTTAGTAGCTATGTATAGTTTGTTAACCTTATTTGCTAATTCTAAAATATTTGTTAATGATTTTACATTGTGAGCAAATTTTTGTAATAATACGGAAACGGGAGATACTTTCTTATGCATACATTTATTGCTCCGAATTATTGTTTATCTTGTACATTGTATACTGTTATATTGTACGTTCTATTTAAATAATTTTTGCATACGAAACACAATACGCTTTGGCTTTGTAGTGTTGCATGCAATATGAGTACTACTAGAGTATTAGATAAGCTCGTGTTTTGGTTGCTGCTACTCTGTTGTCTTCATATGGCTATATCAATTGTGAAAAGTACGTATGAACAACGGCTGCTGTAGCAGTTTGGATTAAGGTGCTAGCAGCATGGCATAGTGGACATAGATCGCGAAAACTACGTCCCTTACGAGTAAGGCGTTAGTCATATAGAATAGTTGGCGTACATCACGGCAGCTGCAGTACTTTTGATTAAGGTGCTAATAGCACAGCATAGTAGTATAACAGAGTTTGCGTAGATCACGACTTCTGCAATACTCTTCATTAAGGTACCAGCAGCTCAAAATTTACGCGCTATTAGTATGATATGGTTGCCGTAGATCACGACTGCTGCTGTACTTTTGATTAAGGTGCTAGTAGCACAGCTTAGTGGGCGTATTAAGGCGCTAGTAGTATTACAGAGTAGGTGTGTATAACCACTGCTGTGGTACTCACGATAAAGATTTTAGTATTAAGTGGGCATAGCTCTCTACGCCTCTCACAATTAATGCGCTAGTTGTATAATAGAGTTGGCGTGGAGATTAACTGCAGTCGGCATAATGGATCATTAAAGGGCAGCCAAAAAAGGATAGGATATTGTTCCAACTTGTCAATAGAAGAGCATAGAACGCTAAATTGTAAATGGTTCACAACAATGTTCGTGGAAGAAGTATTCGAAGAAAAATGTTTAAGGTGTAAGGAATGAAAATCAGGTAATAAAGAATCCCTTTTTCGCATAACAAGCCGACTCGCACACATCAGCCCAAACATGCGACTATTTGAGGAATCAAAATGCTAGTTATTTATATCTGTCGATTAGGTCATTGGTTTTATATCTATATTAATATGTAATTATAAAATTAACTATAAATGTATTTATTTATTATTATATCAGCTTGCAATCGTCCTCGGTGTCGGACGTGTTTTTTGTTCGCTCCGTGTGATTATCGCAGTTTATTGAAGTTGAAATTTATTGTGTATTTCATACATAGTGTCTCTTTAAAATAGTGCAATAATTAACAAAAAACTATATTTTTATAAACAAATTAAGAAATTAAAAAAACATGTTATCAAAAACCACATTTGCTAAGTGAACCCCTAGTGGTCGTGCCCGGTTGAGCCCCCATGTAAACCATTTCCCTTTCATCCATTCGAATGAGGTGCCCAGCCCAGTGCAGCCACTGGAATTTTATGCGCTGGACTATGTCAACCTCATAAAATAGCTCATACTGCTCTCGGTTCATAAAGGACCTAAACTCGTTGCCGACTCTAAGAGGACCGAAAATCCTGCGAAGAATCTTCCTCTCGAAGACTTCCAACGCTGTTTCATCAGACTTAATAACGGTCCATTCCTCCTCATACAATAGGACCGGGAGTATAAGCGTCTAATAGATCTTGGTTTTTGTCTGTCGAGAGAGGGCTTTACTTCTCATTTGCTTGCTCAGCCCAAAAAAGCATCTGTTTGCAAGCGTGATTCTTTGCCTGATCTCCGACTGACGTTGTTGCTGCTGGCTATTTCTACAACACTGAAGTTGAAATCCTCCATCGTCTCTGATTGTCCAAAACGCGATGATGGAGTGCGAGAAAACGCCTTGCTGACTCGCCGTTCCTGGGTATAGACTGAGTATCGCCCTGCCTGAAACCTCTCTCGGTATTAAAGGGGTCGGAGTTGTATTGGAGAGCCCAAAGCCCTGGAGACCCACACAAAAGAGGACTGAGTGGGGCCGGGTATAAATGGTACCTCCGATACCTACAAAAGGGCTTTAGACCGGAGGTAGCCAGAGAAAGGGCACTAGAACACAGGGCTCAGCCTGTGACAGAGGTGGATAGCACCAACGCGCCAAAGAAAAGAGTGCAAATTACGCCCCCAAAAATTGCGATGCAAAGAGTCTGGAACCAGCCGGCTGCTCACGATCGGAATCGATGAGCAGTCCATGAAGGCTATCCAAAACCGGAACAGCAAAATAAATTACCGGTTTGGTAAGATAACGGTTCATGTGCACAAAAAAAGGGAGAAGGGTGAAGCGACCGAACCGACAGGTATGGTTGCGAACGAGCTGTCGCCAATCGAGGTACAGGCAGTAAGAGAAGCACCATCCGAGAAGGAGTCGGAAATCGACCTACTCCCAGGCGAGCTGGACTCGCTTGACGACATGAAGATAGCCTCGCTGTATGATGACACGCCAATGTCGAAGGAGGAGGCTGTCTCCCCTCCGGACGAGGGCGATGGGTCTATGAGCCCGTTGCTATAACAGCATGATGACAAGCACGAAGATAGCACAGGTCAATCTCCACCACGCGAATGCAGCATCTGCTGTGATCGCCAGGTTGACCGCCAGGCTGGACCTGGGCTTAGTGCTAATCCAGGAACCCTGGATTTATAAAGAGGTATAAGAGGACTGGGCACTCAAAACATGCAGGTAATTTGGGACGTCAGATCTGACCAGCCAAGAACGTGCATCTTACTGAGAAAGGACATTACATTCACTTGCCCTTCAGAATTTTTAACAGAGGATCTGGTCGCTATCCAACTAAAACTGGATATCGGCGGAAGACTACGCGAGGTGGTGATCGCGACTGGGTACCTTCCAGGCGAGCAAACCGAACCTCCAACCAAAGAGATGGAGGGATTGGTGCACCACTGCCTAACAGGAAATCTACCACTGTTAATTGGATGTGATGCCAACGCACATAACCTTGTGTGGGGAAGCACCAATACAAATAGAAGAGGTGAGTACTTACTAGAATTTCTCCTACAAAAGGAGCTCAATATATTGAACGTAGGAAATACTCCTACCTTTGTCACTAGAGCAAGGCAAGAGGTGATTGACATCACCTTCTGCAATGCCCTTATGAGCAGATTTTGTATATAATTGGAGGGTATCAGATGAGCCATCTATGTCAGATCATAGGATCATACTATTAGACATTGCAGGGGCCTCTAGCTTCAAGAAAATCATTAGGTCCTAGACGTACTAACTGGAAATGTATGAAATGGCCTCAAGACAACTTGGTAGAAATGAACAACTACAAGAAAGGCAACTCACCACTAAACTTAGAAATAATGGTTATGGCTTAATGCAGCTGTAATTGATGCATACCATCAAAGCTG
The DNA here is from genome assembly GCA_035044805.1 of Leucophenga maculata. Taxonomy (NCBI): domain Eukaryota; kingdom Metazoa; phylum Arthropoda; class Insecta; order Diptera; family Drosophilidae; genus Leucophenga; species Leucophenga maculata. The sequence continues at coordinate 54,787 of JAWNNP010003133.1, forward strand.
CAAACAAAAAGAAGTCAAGTCAGTAAAAGACACTTCCTGGTGGAACAAGGATTTAGAGAAACTTAGGAAAATAGTATGGAGCCTATTTAATAAATCTAAGCGCACTGGAGACTGGCTAGAGTACACGACCAGTCTTACTGAATATAACAAAAAAATACGGAAGGCAAAGAGAGATAACTTTCGGAAATTTTGCAGTAACATTGCAGATACTAACCCTGCAACTAGATTATTTAGAGCTCTCTCCAAAACTAAAACAGTTCAAGGACTCTGTCTAAAGAAGCCAGATGGTACATTTACGAAAGATGAGGAGGAGAAAGCACGCTTTTACTCGAAACTCTCTTTCCAGAATGTATCCCCATACTGCAAGAAAACACACCAGAATACTTGAGCAGGGAACACCAAAAGAGCGAACTGGAAACTATCAAGTGATATTTGACAGAAGCTAGGCTAAGATGGGCCATTCCACCTTCATCGAGCGAATATTCCCAGACTACACAGAGGCGACTAGAGCTGCTAATAGGCCCAATGCTGAAAATGTTTAGAAGTAGCCTGACGCTCGGTTATATACCTATGTGCTGGAGAAAAGCAAAGGTGGTGTTTATCCCGAAGGCGGGCAAGAAGGACCCCTTCTCACCTAAGTCCTTCAGACCAATAAGCTTTACCTATATCTAGATGAAAACTAGTGGAAACAGTAAGAACTTACCTGAAAGGAACACTTCACAGATATCAACATGCATTATGAGTCAGAAACCACTAAAGTGATCCTCTCAGCCAGACAGGGCCTTGCTTTGTAATGCCATGACAACATCTCCTGTGGTGTCTCGTAGTGGATGAACTATTAGAGCTTCTTACAGATAATGGCATCATATGCCAAGGCTATGCGGACGACATAGTTAGTATCTGCAAAGGGAAGCATGAAGACACACTATGTGATCAAACTAAGATGGGCATTAACATCACAAGATCTTGGTGCTCTAAGGTAGGACTGAGTATTAACCAACAAGCGACACGTTCTTTCTCTAGGAAGCATAAGATGAAGTTCTAACAATATGAGTGACCTCCAGAATTGCTGCCAAGGTAGGACGCTGATAGAATTCTCCGAGGAGGTAAAATACCTAGGAGTAATATTTGACAAACGTACCACATGGAAGACTCACTTAGAACATGCAGTGAGGAAAGCTACTATGGCAATGATGACTTGCAGAGTCATTGCCGGTAAAAATTGGGGGTGTACCCCCAAAATAATGAAATGGATGTACCTCACAATGGTCAGACCCATAATAACATATGGTGCCATTGTCTGGGCGGACAGAGCTAAATTGACAACAGCTAGTAAGCAACTGAACAAAGTTCAGAGGTTAGCTTGTATATCTATAACAGGAGCAATGCGAACCTGTCCTAGTGTGGCATTAGACGTGCTACTAAATCTAATGCCGCTGCATCTTCATATCCAACAACAGGCTGACAGAGCCATTGCTAGGTAGGAAGAATTAACACTAGTAGGAGAGACCTGTATTAGGAATCAAACAAATGTTAATATGGAAGACGCCCACCCACTCCTGCAATACCCTAGCGACAACCTAGGCATAATGAACAACTTCACTAGAAGATTTCAAGTAGGGCTCAGCAATAAAGAAGAATGGGGAAACATAACGCTGAACTACAATATCAAACCAGGAGCAATTAGCTGGTATACAGATGGTTCACTAATAGATGAAGGAAGTGTCTTAGGAGTCTTCGGATCTCGCACTAAATACTTCGAATCACTGGGGAAATTCACTAGTATCTTTCAGGCAGAAATATATGCGAAAGAAAGATGTGCTCAATTCAATTTAAACAGGGGGTACAAGAACCAAAACATCGCTATCTTCTCCGATAGCCAGGCGGCTGTTAGAGCAGTAAGCTTGCCTGTGATCAATTCCAAACTGGTCATGGAATGTATAGGTAAACTAAACAACCTAGGAAAATTCAATAAGATTACTCTGCACTGGGTACCCGACTTGGCCAGGAGAGGGGCAGCGTCCCCCTTCATGGATCCAGAGCCATTCTGCGGGCTCAGACCAGGACCAATGAGAATCCTAGTAAAAGAGAAAGGAAAGAAAGCAAGCGACTTTTTCTGGGAAAAGTGTGAAGGATTAAAACAGAGCAAAAAGCTGTTAGGCCCTTACAACAAGAGGAGATCGGAATTTTGCAACGGTCTTAAAAGAATCGATCTAAGAATGATTTCGAGCTTCCTAACTGGACACTGTAGACTTAGAAGACACTTGTGTAATATTGGAATCGAAAGGGATAGGACTTGTAGATTCTGTCTGGAGGATGACGAAACTCCGGAGCATACCTTGGGAGACTGCCCAGCTCTGACCCAAACCAGGCACATATATCTTGGCAATTACCAAGTGACAGGAAGGGCGGTGCATGCACTCAATCCCAAAAACCTAGTGGCCTTTTTCAGGGCAGTAGGGCTGGGTGAGTTGCTGTAAGCCAAACACTGTTAGGGCACAATAGACCTGTAAAGGTCGCAGTGCCTACGACATAATAATAACAAGTAAGAAAATCACAGTCGGGCGTAACCGACTGTAAGAGGCCCTGTACCAGTGCAGGTCGCCTAACAAACACATTAAATGTTCCCCTAGCTTATGACCAAACACATGACCACTTCTCACTGCACGACTAAGTGCCTTTTAAAACATTTTTTTATGTATGAAAAGGGGGGTCGCTCAAATTCAATCGCTTATAAAATCGTCATTTATTATCCGATTTTGATGAACTTTTCGGATTTTGGCTAAAAAGGACGATATCTCTATACTGGCTTATTTACTTTTTTTTGTGCCGAAGAAAGTTTTACCCTTGGGGGTGATTTTATGGGGAAGGAGGGGGAGGGGCAAGTTTTTAAAATAAACTTGTGAAATTCCGGAGCAGTCCTAGTCGAATGCAAAAAACACGAAGTCTCTATCTATTACCGTTTCCAAGATCCTTACGTTCATACGGACGGCCAGACGGACGGACAGACGAACAGACGGACATGTCTATATCGACTCCTCTATCGCTCTTGACCATAATGGGGGTAACTTTGGGGGGTCTCCGATTATTATTTCTACCTGTTACATACATTTGCACAAAACCAATAGGCTCTTGTACCTTCGGTACAGGGCCTAATAATAATAATAATTGCGTCGTCATTGAAAGACGGACAATTTTTGCCGGGACACCTAAGGCAAACAAGGCGACGAAAAACTTCGATCGTATCGGCGTGTCGAATGCGGCTTTATAGTCGACAAATAGGTGGTGTGTGTCTTTGTTAAACTCACGGTCTTAAATATCTCAGCTGACAGCCCATCAGAGCCTGCCGCTTCGTTATTTATCAGCTATTTAATAACTGAATCGACCTCGTTATAGTCCGGTGGCTCTACAACAGTGTCATCATTAATTGTTGGTTCCTGTCTCATTTCTCCATCAGCGCAATTATGCGCTTCATCGCCTCCCAGTAGGTTGGAAAAATGACTCCTCCATAATCTCAATGATTCCTGTTCATCAGTAACCAGATTTCCATTATCATCCTTAGAGAAAGTTACTCCAGGCTTAAAACCTTCAGTCAGACGCTTGACCTTTTGATAAAATTTTAGAATTTTTTGAAATTTTGTTAATGTAAAGGTGTTTAAATTTGGTATTACTAACTACCATGTTTCGACCTGCGGCGAAATCGATTAGCCTTTCTCCATTATTGGAGGTAGTTTCGTGAAGGCCTTCTCACGTTAGCTAACCACTGACCGGGCGGTCAGAGGCTACCCAGGAGATACGTGTCCTAACGGATGTATGCGTTGCTTAGATCGTTTGTAACAAGAATCATTGTTGGCCATTCCCAAGTGAATGACTATCAACAACTTTTCTCACAATGTGAACTTGAGAAAACGAGTCCCAATCTAGCAAAAGTTATATTAAAATTATACAAAAAGCTCAATTAAAAATCTTCCGAATAATCACAGGAGACCCATGGTACATCCGAAAAAAACCATAGAGATTTAAATATCCGGCTCGTAGAAATAGAAATAGCCCGCATCAAAAATAAATATATCGTAAAACTTTTTGTCGTATTGTTTATACAAACACAGATGAAAATATATTTTCAATGCTGTTTGTATGCTAATCTGATTTTGTTATGTGCGTTTACCAATAAATACCATAAAAACAAAAAACAATCTATATGGTACTTTGTACATTTTCGATTTTTACTTTTGTGCACGCAGATATCTCAGGACTTTTAACTTGCTTGACTTTGAGATGACTAAAAAATTGCAATACAAAACTTTTGGCAACTAAATGCATAGATATAGAAACTCACCTGAAGGTGTCTAATAGCTAGAGATTTATTTTTTGTAGTTTCTTAAACATATCTTCTTATTAAATTAACGAAAAACAATTGTATTAAGAACATGTGTAAAACATTTAGAGGGGTCCATTAATCGTTAATTTTTGTACAAAAAACTTTTTTCATTCAATTATTCAATTTAGAATTGCAACTCTGGTTTTTCTAGTCCCTTTTACAAGGAAAACGGAAATTTTTAAAAAAAAGTTAAATGTCTTATTTAATAAACATATGTATATGAATGTTTATGCAAGCGCCCAAAATAGTAAAACAACACATGTTGACAGAAAAATAAATCCATATATTTGTATATATATATGTGTATATACATACAAAATGGTAAAACAACACATGTTGACAGAAAAAAAATGCAAAATACACAATGCAAGACTACAATAAATAAACATTACGTCATCCGCAGGCAGAAGTACTCACCTCAAAGTTCGGTTGCTAACTGAATATGGAGGAACCTTACCAAATAATTTGTTTATATATATATATATATATATATATATATATCCTACTTAATATTATAAATGCGAAAGTTTGTATGGATGTATGGATGTTCCTCTCTTACGGCTAAACCGGTCAACCAATTCGTCTGAATTTTGGAATAGAGAAAGATGGGATGATGGAAAAGAACATAGGCTACGTTTTGACAAAATCGGAGGGTGCGTTGCCCCACCCACCATATAAGCGATAATTAAAATTTGTCATATCTTTGCATCCATTTAAGGTACATAGATGAAATTTGGTATACATGTTAAGAGGATGAGAAGTCAATCTGTTAAGTTTGGACAAAATCGGATGGGGGGTTGCCCCACCCCCCATATAAGCGACAATCAAAATTTGTCATATCTTTGCATCCATTTAAGGTACATAGATGAAATTTGGTATACATGTTAAGAGGATGAGGAGAAGTCAACCTGTTAAGTTTGGACGAAGTCGGAGGGGGCGTTGCCCCACCCCCCCATATAAGCGACAATCAAAATTTGTCATATATTTGCATCCATTTAAGGTACATAGATGAAATTTGGTATACATGTTAAGAGGATGAGAAGTCAATCTGTTAAGTTTGGACAAAATCGGATGGGGGGTTGCCCCACCCCCCAAATAAGCGACAATCAAAATTTGTCATATCTTTGCATCCATTTAAGGTACATAGATGAAATTTGGTATACATGTTAAGAGGATGAGGAGAAGTCAACCTGTTAAGTTTGAACAAAATCGGAGGGGGCGTTGCCCCACCCCCCATATAAAAGACAATCAAAATTTGTCATATCTTTGCTTCCATTTAAGGTACAGAGATGAAATTTGGTATACATGTTAAGAGGATCATGAAAAGTAAACGGGTTAAGTTTGGTCAAAATTAGAGGGGCGTTACACCACCCCCGTATAGTTTCACAAATGAGGCAAAATAAGAAAAGTAACCAGATATGCTACTTTTTATCGGAAGATCCGCGGACGAAGTCGCGGGTAAAAGCTAGTATATATATATATACTAGCTGACCCGGCGAACTTCGTACCGCCCAACAGTCGATTCTTTAATTTTTTAATTTTTTTTAAAACTTATTCTGCTATTCGGTACACCGGGTCAGCTACTAGGATAAAAAAAGAAAGTTGATAAGTCAACAATTACATTATGTCAAAAAAAAGAATTATAAAACACTTAAAATTCTATTAAAGTCACCAAAAAATCATTGGGATACGGGGTATCAAAACGTCTTCTCTTTTATACTTTCCTCTCAATATGATTGCTTCTATTATGTTATTCAGTAATATTTTTATCGCGGTTGGTTAATATTTCGTTGGTTAATATTTCGCAACATTATAACTACAGATCCAACCTTTAATTGAAGATTGTGAGGCGGAAATCCTGGCAAATCAAGTGAGTTTAAAAACTACGGTGGATGGTTCACTACATCATCTTCATTAGTTGCCGGATTAACGGATTTATATGTCCTCATTTCGCCAGGAATGCCATCTGGAATTTTGAAATTTAATTAATTTACATCAGTGTTTTTGGCAGCCAGTATAGCTCGGTCGCTCAACCAATCATGGAATAAGTAATTTTTAGCAACATTTGGAAACACTTTTTGAATGAGTTCAGCTTTTGATTGAGTTAACTAACAAAAACTCTAAGGATAGGTGATGCCGCCATTCATTACATCTATAGGAAATTTGCCATTACCAATATCAATGAGTTGTCCAGATTGATCATTTTGCATCATGACACGCATATTCTTGCTTAAATGTAAAACGTTGACAGGTTTTCACAAATTGGAGGACTTTAAACATGCATTCAGTTCATCAGCTTGCGTTGAACGTGGAACCACTGACAATGTTTGGTGAAAATCTCCTGATAATAAAATCATTGGGCCACCAAATTGGTTTTGGTTGTTCCGTAGATCTTTTAAGGTTCTATCTAAAGCCTTTTCAACCAACCAAATCAAAATGTATGCATGCGGCAATCCACGTTTCTGCCACTCTACAGAATACATCCAGCAGCGAGTCTCACCAAACACACAATGTTTAACAATTAAATCCATTAAAGATTTCAACTTTTGTCTGAAGACTCTTGCTGTAAAGTCATGACGATCAATAGGTGATTGGCCAGGAAATAACGCTTGTTAAATTTCTATCCATTGTGGATTTCATGTAAATGTAATGAACAAAACTGCTGATACATGGCATCTTGACCATATTCATGCATATACCGAGGACTTCCGATGTAGGTTGCTGGAAGAATAGTCATCCTGCCAACATTTTCTGCATTTCCATCAGAATTAATTGCATCTCGAAGGTGAATATACTCTTCAGATCGAAGTTTGGTCTGATTCAACCTGATGAATGTTAATCTCTCCGTTTCAATCTTTACATACATGTAGTGATATTATTTAAAATAAACACAATCATTTGTTTATTTAGGATGTATTGAATAATAATTATAAGCTTAGTTTATTATTCGTAGGTTTATTCAACGACAGATCTTTCATTATTGTCGTTCTTAATTAGGTCCACTTTAATCTTATCTTGTTTTATTTATTTATATAACGACACAAGATACCGCTCTCAACAACTGCGCGACTCTACAACTCGGACGACCAACCGCTCTCTCCCAACGACAACTACCAACCGTTCAGCACGAGCGACTCTCATCAACTGAACTCTCTGCTCAAACTACTCTACTTAACCCTTTGTCCGTCTGCTGCGCTGTCGCTGTCTGTTTCTTTGTCCTCTCTGCTGAGTTGCCTCGTAGTGTCTCATTGTCGCCTGCTTATCTTTTCTTTATTATTGCTGCATTTGTGTTTGCTGCTATGCAGCAATATATCCCATTCGTACATTCGGCCATCCTACATTATAATTCGTCCCGAATTATTGCTTCCATTTTTTCACATCTTCTGCCACTGTATTGGTCCTCTGAATCTTTTCTGAATTTCTCAAAACCCGTCGACCACGTCTTAAGTGACGAGTCACACTGTAAAATCCTACATATTTTTCCTCGTTTTCCAATTTTGCCGTTTTTTAGTCATGTCTATTCGACCTAATTGATTAATGTTGTATGTGTTCAATGGAACGTCTGTCTTGTGGATCGGATTTGAAAATCCTTCTTTCTTGCCTTGTTTAGCCTCGGTCCCTACACACGACTTAATGACCGTATCTACTATGCTTGCTAAATCTGGTATATAATAATCTCTTCCTACCGGGACACCTTTTAATACCTTTCCTCTTTGAAGTTTATCTCTAATAATTTTCTCATTCATCTTTCTATACTCACAACAAAGTCTCTTGGTACTATCTTTCTTTGAAACTAGCACAATAGGAGATGCGTATTCGGAAACACCAAAATGAATGATTCATTCATCTAACCAATCTCTTATTTGCTTGTTAACCTTCTTTTGATCATCTTTGAGAATTATTTTTATTTCAACCGGACTCATCTCTGGTTTCATCGGTTCACATCTCTATATCATTCTCAAAAGTTTTACCCTTAACTCACTCAATGCTCCTCAATGATACTTTTAGTTAACGTTTGGTGAAATGTATTCTGTAGCTCTGGTATAACTGATTTTTCAACTTAAGGAGTGACTGACTGAAAATCTCTATAACGAGTGACTTTCCCCTCACGCCAATCTTTTTCTTGAGTGATACCCTCCTCTTTTACTTGGCTAAAATCCTTCACTAAGTCTTCACGTTCATCTTCACTGGTAGGAAACTCAACATTGTTTCGACTCATATCTTCTTTTAATCTCATCTTTGTGGCCTCTTTCTCTGCTGCATGGAAAACTCTGTTAACGCTCTTTTGAGATAGTTGCTGTATATTCGTCATTTCTTCTTTAATATTTTCCTGCACTCTCTTTGCTTCGCACTGATTTGCTTTGTGTCCCAGCTGATTACATTTAAAACATTTATTGCCTTTCTTTCCATCTTTTTTACATTTTTCCTATATCTTGATTCCTGATCTATAGACATTTTCTCATAAATTTTGATTTTGTCCCTTAACTCCTGACAATTTGTGGCTTAGTATAATACACTTTTATTCTGCTCTGAATCGGGTATACCTTTTATCACGTATTCCATTATACTCTGTTCATCTACATTGCTTTGTTTGGCTAAACCTTTCATAAAATAGATATATTCCATAAGACTTTCATTCAGCTTTTTCTTTCTACTTTCTAGTTGTTTATGAACCTCCTTGAAAGTTCATTTTACACTGAACACTGTCTTCAATGCCTCTTTTTAAGAATTCCAATCATTTATCCCTTTCTCACTGTTAACAAAAAGTTTTGCCGCCCCTCTTAGTTACTGCCTGCCATAAATAAACTTCTGTAACTCGTTCCAGTTCACTGTCGCAGCCTTTTCCTCGAATTCCCTAAGCCATTCAACAATGTCCGGAAATCCACTACCATTGAAATGTGTCAAAGAATCCTCGATATCTCTCAATGTAAACGCCATTTGTTTCTATCTTGGTATACAAACTTGTCTTTGCTCTTCTAAATTATAGTCTTTTGTACCGTCTTTTCTATCGTCTTTTCTACCTGTTGATGAACGACTGCACAATATTTATGATATATGTACACACTAACATAAGCATATAAGTATGTTCACGCATAAGACTAGAGATCGCATTCTCGTTCTATGTATAAGTATGAGGAGAGTAACAAACATGCACATTAATGCACAGTCTTAATATACGAATTTAGTCGTAAGAGAACAGATCAATGCGGACGCAATTGTAATACAGTCCAATAGAATAATAAGAAAAAATCGTTAAATTAACAAAAATAAACGAAATTTATGAAATAAAGTATTTGATAGCGATCGCACTCTTTGAATCTCTTAAGCGCTTACTGGAGCCAATAACAACAACAAAGCAACAGGCACAGACAAACGAAATTGCAAACAACGACGCTATTTCTCGTCTGGCACAACAACAAGCTGATTTTTTTCAACGGTTTTCTGCAAACGAAAACACAACAACAACCCACGCGGCCACTGTGGTAAAAGATAACGAGCTACCGAAAATTCAAATCAAACAGTTTGGTGGTGACTACAAAGAATGGCCTGCTTTTAAAAACATTTTTGAAAGCACTGTACACAATAAGCAACATTTGGGAAGGACTCAGAAATTCCACTATTTGAAATCATTTTTAATCAACGAAGCTGCAAGTGTTATACGACAAATATCGATCACAGAAGCTGCATATGATACTGCATGGGAACGATTAAATAAACGATAAAACAGACCAAGTCACATTGTTAACTCATTGTTGGACACATTTATGAATCTGCCTGCTACCACAACAATATATGTGTCGATTCTTCGTAAGGTGACTGATGGTGCAAATGAAGTCATACGCGGTTTGGATGCAGTTGGACAGATAAGTCGTGACTGCTGGATTAACTACATGATCTTAGCAAAAATTGATACAGAATCCAGACGTAAATGGATAGAAACAAGCCGAGATGTTGAATCGCCAACTGTCGACGAGCTATTCAAATTTCTTGACGCACGCTGTTCGGAGTTTGAATTAAGTAACCGTACTGCTGCTGCAGAGATTAAGAGTGAGATATACAATAAAACAAAGAAAGCTGTTCGCACATTCGGTACGATTGACCGCGGTAAATGTTTAAAATGTAATTCAACGGAGCATTTCTTGCATGAATGTTCTCAGTTTATCAACTTGACACTTGATCAACGCCGCGACTACATTAAAACTAAATCACTATGTTTTAATTGCTTAAAGCCCGGACACTCATCTCGTAAGTGTCAATCAAAGTTTAGTTGCAAACATTGTAATGCCCGGCACCACACACTCATACATTCGCAGGTAACAGCCGTTCAGACCAAAGAGGGTCAGAACAAATTAGAATTCACTTCACCAACAAGGGTTGAGTTTCCAAGCAACCAGGCTACGCCTAATACTTCATCGGTGACAATGAGTCACATTGCGCGAGCGCCACACGCTACTACTAACGCTAAGTCACAAGGACTGAGAAAAAGCACACTGCCCACAGCATTGGTATGTGTACAAAACGCACAAGGTACATACACATTTTGTCGAATACTCCTGGACAGTGAATCTGAACTGTCATACATATCCGAGCGCTGCGTACAGGCCTTGGGCTTATACGTACACCAGCGCGGATACTGATATCTGGAATGTCATCGGTAAAGGCTGAAGCCACAAGGGGTTTTAGTAACTTAATCATCAAATCAAGAATATCAAAAGACACATTAAATGTTAAAGCTCATGTTTTAGGAAACATAACATCGTCCTTGGCAAGGCACACAATAGATTCATCATCGCTTAAAGTATTTGATGGTATTCAACTCGCAGATCCAGATTTCAATACTACATCGGCAATAGACATTCTATTAGGTGCAGACTACGTATGGGCTGCTTTTACAGGCAACAAAATGTATGACAGCCAAGGCAACACAATCGCCATTTCAACAATATTTGGATGTGTCATAACGTCAATCGAATCTTCACACTCATCAGCAACTACAACATTGTTGACTACTATCGATATAGACGCCTCGCTTCAAAAGTTTTGGGGGTTAGAGGACATGAATCTCAACATTCAACAGGATGCTGACAATGATATGGTTGACATGGTCACTTTCTCAACACACACACGCGTGATTCCAAAGGGAAGTATATCGTAGAGCTTCCATTCAAGGTGACAAATGCAGAGTTTGCAGACACACTTCAAGGAGCACTGACTCGCTTTTACTCAGTGGAACGACGCCTACAAAGAAATGAAAAATTACAACTGCAATACATACGTTTCATGCGAGAGTATATTCAACTAGGTCACATGCAAGAGCTTCAACCTGAGGAAGTCAGCACACCGACTAGGCAGATCTTCTATGTGCCCCATCATCTAGTTATGGGACAGAAACTGAGAGTGGTATTCGACGGTTCATTTCGAGATGGTAGTGGCCACTCATTAAATGACACACTTCATATTGGGCCTAGTATACAGCGCAACCTGTTTGCTGTATGTCTACGATTTAGAATGCACAAATATGTTTTTTCGGCTGACATCGGCATTCAATTTTGAAAATTCGCAAAGTGTAACAAAGGTTCTTGGTATTCATTGGCACCCAGATGAAGACACTTTGTCATACAAAGTATGTCTAACATCACAACCAGATAGTACTAAACGGCAGGTACTTTCAGACGTTTCACGCATCTTCGACCCACTTGGCTCACTTGCACCAGTGGTGGCTCAATTCAAGATTTTATTTCAAGAATTATGGCTTCTCGACTTAACCTGGGACACTCAGCTCCCACTTAAAATAGCTGAACGATGGCAAAAATATCGCAATGACATCATCATGCTACGTCAAATCAAACTACCACGCTTTGTTGATAACGTATCACACAAAATCGAGCTACATGCTTTCTCAGACGCTTCAATCAAAGCATATGCGGCTGTTGTATACAGTCGATTGGTACATCCAGACGACACTGTCAACGTTTCGCTTATCGCTGCGAAAACAAGGGTTGCTCTACTGAAGCAACAAACTTTACCGCGCCTTGAATTATGCGGCGCTCTTCTATTAAGTGGCCTTGTCCAAACAGTTAAGGCAAGCCTTCATCACGAAGAAGTCACGGTTCACGCCTGGTGCGATTCAACTATCATTTCAGATACACAAGCAAACGCTGAATTAAAGTCTACTGCGCTGACAACACTGATCGCTACAGCATCTACATCGTCTTCACTTGACCTACTGATAGACCGAGTTTCTTCCTGGACAAAGCTCGTTCGTATCGTTGCGTATATACTACGCTTTGTTAAACGCATAAGGTCATCATCACACATTGACTCACGCTCCATATCACTCACGTTCGACGAGGTCAACGCTACACGCATTCTATGTCTACGACATGCTCAAATATGCTTCAAGGATGAGCGACATTTACTGCTTGCAAATAAACCATTAAATTGTCGGTCACTGCTTCGCACACTTTCGCCTATACTATGTGAGCATGGTATACTACGTGTTGGTGGTCGATTGCGCAATTCTCAATTGACTGCAGAGGTGAAACATCCAGTTATTCTACCAAAACGACATCGCATCACTAAATTGTTATTGGAACATGAGCACTGGATAAACTTACATCCAGGGGTTTCTGCACTATTCGTCATTGTTTGTCAAAGGTACTGGATTCTCGGCGCACGTAACTTAATACGAAAACTTACTCACGCCTGTTTAAGATGTTTTCGTCAACGTCAACATACTACATCATGGCCGATCTGCCCGCTGTTCGAGTACAGCAGGCATTTGCATTTGAAAATACTGGGTGCGACTACGCTGGTCCTATTTTACTCAAGTTAAACAAGGGACGAAATCCACGCAAAGAGAAAGGCTACATATGTCTTTTCGTCTGCCTTGTCGCATCAGCTCTACACCTAGAGCTCGCTACAGATTTAAGTATTGATACGTTCCTAGCCGCGCTGCGTCGGTTTGTCTCCCGCCGCGGAAAATGCGCACAAATCTACAGCGACAATGGAAAGAATTTCGTTGGAGCAAACCGAGCACTAAACGAAATGCAACAACTTATTCTATCGCAAAAACACAATGACATGGTCGCATAAACACTGGCGAATGAAGGCATTGAATGGATCTTCATACCGCCACATGCACCACACTGGGGTGGTAAATGGGAGTCTGCGGTACGCTCAATAAAGCTGCATCTTCGGCGCGTTATCGGCAACGCCATTCTAACATTTGAACAAATGCATACTCTACTTGCATAAATCGAAGCAGTGGTAAACTCACGTCCACTATGTCACGTCCAGTATGTTCCAAGGCTTATGGAAACAATGGCATCAGGAATACTTGACTACACTACAACAGCGTCCAAAGTGGACCACAAAGACTACAAACGGTTCAACTGGAAATGTCGTTCTAATCAAGGATTCGTGTACACCACCAGCATCATGCACATTATTGCATAGTCGTAATATACATATTTAGTCGTAATAGAACAACAGATCCATGCGGACGCAACGCTGTAATGCAGTCCACTAAAATCAAGAAAAAATCGCTAAATGAATACAAATAAACTTACGTATAATAAGAATTCGAAGACACGCGTCTTATTCTTCATCAGTATATTTAGTGTTTTGAACCCTTTATCGTAAATACGGTTAGCAACATGGCATAACAAACATTGTACAAATGTTGATATCTCAATGAATCAAGAATTTCAAGTTTTTTGAAAATCAAGACAAAAATAATAAGGATTTTTGGGGGTTTCACCCCAAAACAAATCTAACAAATCGAAAATAACAAAAAATAATTATAATAAATACCACTAGTAGTTTTAACAGTAATGCTAGTTTAGGTCAACAATCGAAAAGTACTAACAACACAACTATCGTATTTGGTAAAATATATAAACCTAGAGAACGCCTACGGCTTTTAATACTGTGATGCGATACTGAGCTTCTAGGGAAATTAAGTCTACCATCATTCAACTATATAGTAAATATGTGTACAACAACCCAAAAAAGACGCATTCGAATCAGAATTATACAGAACTTCTTCTCTGATTGTAAATTTTGCGTCACTACGGACGTCTAGTATTAATCCAATTTATGTTGACGTTTCATAGAGGTCTGTTTAAGGTCCAATCTTATATAAAGGTGTCTTGGCAATAATCTTCATAGCTGTTTAAACATATTTAAACATATTGTTCCTGCTGCTTGTGCATATGGAGCAGAGCTTATCTCACGTTTATCTTTCAGCTTAGATATCGTTTTATTTACGATCGCCCATAAAGAGACACTTGAATGCATGTGCTTGGTGACGATAACATGTCAACTTACCGAGACCAACGTATCACACATTTTAAATATATAATAAATATCTTTTCAATAAATATCTATTCAATCATACAAAATCAGTGATTTCTATTTAATTCTAATCTTACAATCATACAAAATCAGTGATTTCTATTTAATTCTAATCTTACGTTAATTTGGGACACCCTCAATATTCGAATTTTATATTTGAGGCTTAACATAAATTTATAAACAAGTTCATTCGATTCACTTAAAAATTATTAGGTGGAAACTAAAGAAACTCATCAAGTGGAAAAAAAAAACAATTCTCGAGTTCAGTTCATGATTAACCATATTTCATGGAAAGCCCAAAGTATAAACAAAGTGTATATTTTTGCTGCTAGGAGAAAACTACACAAAAAAAGTAGTGCGCCTCACATATATATATATGCACACTAGCGTAACCAGCGGCTTTCACCACGCATAATATAGCTAAACTTTTCATAATTGTCCAATGGATCTCACTTCTTCCGATTTAATTACCATGTATACAAAATTTCTTCGCTGTACCTCATAAAGATGAAAACATGTGATACATTTTTTCATCGTTTACTTAGGGTGGGCCATCGCCCCTCTGATTTTAGCGAAATATGGACACCAGCGTAACACGCGAATTTCCGCCACGCGTAATATAGCCAAACATTTCAAACTTGTTTAATGGATCTCCCTTCTTCCGATTTAATTACCATGTATACCAAATTTCATCTCAAATGGATGCAAATATATGATAGGGGGTTTGCCCTCGCCCCTTCTGATTTTGGCGAAACTTATTATAATTACTTCTCCCAAACCCATTAACATGTATACCAAATTTCATCTTTTTACTTCAAATGGATGCAAAAATATGACAAATTCTATATATCGCTTATAAGAGGGGCGGTGTATCGTTCCTCCGATTTTGAACAAACTTATCAGAATTGCTTCTCCTTATCCCATTAACATATTTATTGAGTTTTATGTGGGGAACGTCTCTATATTCTTTTGCCACGTACCATTTATCTCTATAAGAAAATTTGTTGCACTTGGTTTAGCGGTTCAGGCGTAAAAGAGTACATCCATACGTCCTCACAAACTTTCGCATTTTTAATATTAGTAGGATTAATATGAAGTAGAACTATTGAAGTGTAACTGCTGAACAAAACGGCATTAAGTTTCAAAATAATCACAAGAGATGTGTTGAATAATATTATTCATTTATTTACTTATTTTGTGATACAAATGTTATAAGTGGCTTATGATAACTTAAATTAGATACAAATGTTTGTGTATCTACCGGGTTTAAATAGTGTGTAAATATAGTGTTTATTGTTGCTCCGTGTTTCGTTGTTGATTTTGGCCGATCATTTAACATGGTCAAATACAATTAATTTTTGAGAAAATTTATTAATGACGCTGATGATTTTTTGGCTAAATCTACATTGAAATCTCCTATCAGAATTATAAGGATTTTTTCTAAGCTAAATTTAAGATTTTTAGTTACTCCAAATGAATATAAAAAAGAGTAGAATTTTCTTTTTGTTGTTTAGCTACAGTTGGCAAATACCTACATTTGGTTTTAGTTCTCAAAGAATATTTTTCAGTAGCACAAGAGAAACAAAAAAGCGGGACAGCAAATTATTTATTTACTATATACCTTTAACTCTCATCTCTCTCAAGCGCAGATTCTCTATGCTTCAGACTTATAAGCCAATGCTTTCTCCTCTTGAATTCCGCTTCACTTTGCACAGTATTGAAGTTGAAAATGTTCTCCAAGCACACACGCGCTCTACTCACTCTTTAAAAGATGTTAGGCTTGCTACGCGAGCATTACCCTTTCTCCTTCATTTTACTCAACTTTTCTTCTCTCGCGCGATATCACTTTCTTGTTACAAAGCGTTAAAATTTAGCCTCCGCGAAGAAGTTTCACTGCAAAAATGCACAGTGGGTTCTATCGATTACCAAAAAGTTCAGCTGTCTACTGAAAATGAAGAAATTCGGTAGAAATGCACCAAGTTGTATGCCTTATATTATTCTACCATGGTTAAATGTGAATTCAGTGAATATCTACTTCAACCAAAGTATAAAGAAGTGTTAATCTGGCTTTATCGAAAATAATTCTATGCCATCAACATTTGAATATGGAAGTTCGACTACGCAGGCAACCTTTATGTAAAAAGCCACATAACTTCTCAAAATATGTTTTATGGGAACGAGTGGCGCTGCGATTATCATTTATCCATTATCGCCAGAAATCGATTCCGCCGCTGACCTACTATTGTTGTTCTTCTATTAGCTATTAGCGTGTACACACATCAATTTTAATATTGTGTTACAATGATTTGCATAACCGCTTCACACCACAAATTGAAGCAGCGTCGTTCCCACTTCCGTCACAATACACACGCACCCTCGGCCTGATTGAAATCAAAACCATTATACCAATATATTTGTGGACTTTCACATGACTTCGGTTTCTTATTATTTCTAGGGTTATTTCTGTTTATCCTCTTAACATGTATACCAAATTTCCTCTTTGTAACTTTAATTGAATGCAAAGATATGAAAAATTCTGTTAAACGCTTATATGGGGGTAGGACATTGCTAAATGGATGTAAAGATATGACAAATTTTGATTATAGCTTATATGGGGGGTGGGGTATAGCCCCCTCCGATTTTGTCCAAACTTAACACGTGGACTTCGCCTGATCCTCTTAGCATGTATACCAAATTTCTTTTCTGTACCTTAAATGGATGCAAAGATATGACCAATTTTGATTATAGCTTATATGGGGGTGGGGCAACGCCCCCTCCAATTTTGTCAAAACGCAGCCTATGTAGCAATTTGTCTCTCTTCTGTTCATCTCTGTTCTCGTCATCAGCTTCGTCACCGCGTGCACTAGGATGATAGCCTTAAGTTATTGATTTATTCTTACACTCTGGGAATGTTTTTTTTTACTGAGATAGAATGTTTAGAATTAATTGTACCGTAGTAAATATTGCATCGTTTTATTTATTTATTTACAGAATCTAGCTTTAAGTTCAAACAATAGATCTAACTTTGAGATAAGTGGGCCATGGCTGCTGGGGCAGCGGCTCTATATTCTAAGTTTAAAAACTAATAACAATTTATTGTAAAAACTTATTTACAAGTGTTTATAGGGAATGAATTGAGGTATGTAATGTACAAAAGAAAAAAGAATTAAAACTAAATGTGGGAACATATATTTATGTTATAAAAATGTTTTAAGCTTAAAATCTAAAAATAAATGAAACATTGATTTATATAGGACCTATGTCCGCACAAAGTTGTCAAAAGAGAAAAGGAGACAAAAATGAGAATTATAAGATATGAAATAAATTGGATTATAAATATGTTTTCTATGGTAGGATAAGAAAGAGATGCTAGATCTGTAGAGGTCAAAAGATGAACAGTGATTTCAGACATGATAGTAACCTGTCTTTTTCAAAAAGGGCAAGAGGTTGCTTCGTTACGGTCCATATAGTTTGATGTGCCCTACACGTAGTCGGAGAAGTTTAATTTCGTGAAGTCTAGATAACTTGTTTACTGAACATAAGATTGACGTATTAAAGAGTATACTTACGAAATTTTCTGAGACAGCGCACTTCAAGTATTTTGTGATGTCTTGTCTTATTATGTCTTATTTTTACATTTTGAATTGAAACTTCTTTAGCGAGGTCTCGATTCTTGTTCCCTACCTTCTAATCGCATAATGATACGGTTGGGAAACTTAACGGCTATGTTTTATGGATCTCTACTTGTAAGTTCGGAGTGAATCGGCACAGAATTTATTGTGAATGCGTTGCAAGGGTATTAAACCTCAGCAGTACATGATACATTGTATCATTGAAGAACAATTATTTTTAATCTATTCTATTCAATTCTATTGTGATCATTGAGTTCACTATCAATAATGATCGAAGAGAACCGACAACTAAATGTGGCATAACTATTCATGCTATGTTCTCCACGTATCTGAAGAAACTGAATTCGCGCACTTACATACATTTCATATTTTAGTTGCCATAAACAACCGTTGGGAGATTGGGACTCGTTTGCTCAAGTTCGCATTGTGAGGAAATTGGTTGACTGCCATTCACTCTGAACATTCCGTTCAGCGGGCTAACATGAGAAAGCGAAAAGAGGCTTCCTCTTCTTAATTAGGGGTTGGAGAGCTGGGCCTGAGACCCGCTACTTTAAAAAAAAAAACCAATGAATACTAACAGGAAGCCTCGGAAGGAACCCTATGATGACGACCCCTGCAAACGATATAAGGATCACGATGACCGCACCCCTAATTGGGATGGTGCAAATATCCAGCTGGTTGATCGATAGATGCAAGGCTGACATTACCACAATCCAAGAAATCCGATGGATAGGACAGGGTTGCTCTAAAAAAGCATCCTGTGACATCTACTATAGCTGCCATGCCAGTAAGCACGAATTTGGATGTGGTTTCGTAGTGAGTGGAAAACTACGTGACCTCGTCTCTATGTTCACGCCTGTTGACGAGCTTCTAGCCGCGATACGCATCAAGGCTAATTATTTTTATATTAGCCTGATTTGTTTGACGGAAGAGAAAGACGAAGATGCTAAAGATGAGTTTTATGAGCGTTTGGAACGTCTGTACAAGAGCTGTCCCAAACACGAGGTCAAAATCGTGCTTGGCGATTTCATCGTCAATATTGGGAAGGAAGGAATCTTTGGCCCGACCGTCGGAAAATTTAGTCTTCTCGACACTACCTCCAATAATGGAGAGAGGCTAATCGATTTCGCCGCAGGTCGGAATATGGTAGTTAGTAGTACCAGATTTCAACACCTTAACATCCACAAGGCTACATTTCTGAGTCCAGAGCAAATAACACGCAACCAAATTGATCATGTTCTGATTGACAGAAGGCACGCTTCGAGCGTGTTGGACATGCGAACGTTACGTGGTCCCAACATTGACTCGGACCACTATCTTGTCGCAGCCAAGGTACGCACTTCCAACACTCTCTCGACTGCTCCGGGAAACCTCTCCGTCTCCTCGAGATATATGTGAGAAGTGGAAACATATCACCCGTTCCATGTACACGTATGCCAAGTATGTCATTGGTTAAACAAAACCTGTGAAGAATTCTTGGTACTGCGAGGAATGCGCAATGCAGAGAAGAACGCTTCCTATCAGCGAACTTTGCAGTCGGGAGCAACGCGAGCTGTTAGTGAGCGATATCGAGAGAAACAGAGAGAGGAGAAATGCCTTTTCCGATGCAAGAACAGGGAGCAAGTAAGGCGGGAATTTGAGGATGTTGAAATGTTACGTGACAGAAATGAAGCTCGAAAATTTTATCAAAAGGTCAAGCGTCTGACTGAAGGTTTTAAACCCGGAGTAACTTTCTGCAAGGTTGACAATGGAAATCTAGTAGCGGATGAATAGGAATCTCTGAGATCATGGAGGAGTTATTTCTACAACCTACTCGCAGGCGATGAAGCGCACAATTCCGCCGATAGAGAATTTTTTTTTTAATAAAATTAGAGTTGAAGCGGTAGAAATCGAAATAGTATCTTAACAATCTTAATTAAATAAATAAGAAAAGCCAAACCTTTATGTACTAATTAGTATTAAAACTATTATTTATATTTATATACACATATATACATATTAGTTGTGTTGTGAAGGGGGTTTCACGGTTCACCAACTGTCTTGGCAAACCTCTTTCTCTTTAATCGTCTTAGAGGTCTGTTAGGGAGTAAGCCTCTCGCGAGCATACTGCTGTGTCCTAGCAACCTATCATTGTATCTGCTGGTATGTCTTCCTATTTGTTCGTCTACTGTATGTAGGTTGAGGAGTGGCTTTCAAGTGTGGGCCAAAAGAAAGTCGCTTATCCAGCGTTATGCCGAGATACTTTGCCTCTGAGGGTATATGTGGTGTATGACCAACCAGTGTTTTAAGGGTAAAGCAAGGATTGGTAGTCTTCAAAGGATTAACATTTAACCATCTCTTGCACCAGTCTGACAATGAGTTTATATACTCTTGAAGTCCATTTGCAGCCTCATTACGGCATTTAGAGTTATAGAGCACTGCAATATCATCTGCGTACTTGGCAAGTAAAGCTTTGCTGGGGGCCTCCATATGTTGATCGTTGGGAGAAGGTAGATTCGCTGTATATATGGAGTACAACAGTGGGCCAAGTAAACTGCCTTGCGGTACTCCAGCGCTCATTTGACGGGGGGCCGAGTAAGTGTCTCTGACCTTAACCTTGAACTTTCGCTCTGTGAGATATTCTCTTAGGAGACCATAGTAGGGTGCTTGCAAGTATTGCTTAATTTGAAACAAAAGTCCATCATGCCACTCTCTATCAAATACCTGTTGTATGTCAATGAATACTGCATTGCAGTACTCAAGGTTATCATAAGCCTGCAAAATCTGCAACGCCAGTCTATGGATCTGTTCCACAGTTTCATGTCCCTTTCTGAAGCCAATCTGATGATTCGGCAATATATTGTCTTTAAGCAGGACTTCACCTTGCCGATTGGCAACAAGCCTCTTCCTTACTTTGGATAAGGACGGCAAGAGACTAAGAGAAGGCGTATAAGACACGCATTCCGTTTCAGATTTGCCTGGCTTGTGAATCATCTGAATTGCTGCCATCTTCCACTGAGTATAGCATTAAATATTAATGCTATGTAAACAAGCACCCTAGTTGGTAAGGCTTTTAGTGTGGCATGGCAAACCCTGTCAATTCCAGGAGCCTTTTTTATTGGCAGTGTCTTAATTATCTCCGCTATCTCCTTAATCCTTATTGGCTTAATGGGAGAGTCATCTGCAGCGGTGTCTGTAGGCTGTCTTGGGTTTCGCTGACTTGTTCCGTTGTAGTAATGTCATGATAGGTAAATCGAGCTTCTAAGTGGTGTGCAAAAGCATTAGCCTGTTCCATATCATCCTTAGCCAGGCCACCTCCTGGGCACTGGACTGGAACCTGCCTGAAGGGCTGTCTTTTGAGCGATTTGGTACACTTTCAAAGGAAATAGTTGGCATCAACGGTGTAGTCCATAGCCGCTAGTTTTTGCTCAAAAAAGTCGTTTCGAAATTGTCTTAAAACATTTCTCAGCTGTTTTGCTGTCCGGTTCCACAGAAATCGGTCTCAATGGTCTTGCGATCGGATTGCTCTTCTTCTGAGGCGCCTTTTACCTGACGGGGGGTATGGGACCTGACGGGGCATTGAGAGGTGTTGCTGCAGCTGCAGCCCTATGTATATTTTCCGTGAGAATATCTTCCGCCATCTCGATATCTTCTCCAGAGTTTAGAGCAGAGTTTAACTGAAAACATCTCTCCAAATGCTGTTTAAAGGCGATAAGATCAGTTCGCTTAGTGATTAGTCGGGGACTGCAGCTGGCATCCAGCCCAACAGTCCCAATGGTGGCAATCAGAGCTAGATGGTCGGATTCTAGATCCCAGCTCTTGCATATGTTAGCGCTATAGTCGGGTATTCCATGATGAACCGCAAAATCAATACATGTAACAGTGTGACTGGGTATATATGGATACCTAGTTGCGGATCCTGTATCAAGAACGTTAGCGCCGCAAGCAGAAATGGCTTCTGCGAGTTCTCGCCCTCTGAGTGAGTTATATGTGTAGCCCCATAGCCAGTGGCGTGCATTCCAGTCACCGCCAACCAGGTATCTCTGTCCGCAGGCTCTAAGCATGTCAATGAAATGCCTTTCCTCAATTCTGTTCCTTGGGGGGCAGTAAATGGCGCTAAATTTCATGTCTCCCAGAACTGTAGCTACACTTATTGTTGCCATTTGTATTGTGGGCGTCTCCATGACCTTTTGTGGAAAGTGTCTAAAAGACCTTCTCACTAGAACAGCAGCCCTTCCGCCGCTGTTAGTATTGCGTGATGGTTTGAAAGCTGGATAGAAGGCGTATCCATAGATTTTTACTGTGTTCCCTCGGTTGAGCCTGATCTCACTCAGGAGAATAATGTCAAATATTATTAGTATGTGCAACTTCTCTGGCTTTGCCTGCAATGCCATTGGCATTCCACATGAGAATCTTTAGGGGATTCATTGCAACGATGTTACAGTATTCTGAACCTGGAGAGTAGAACTCTCTTCGATCCATCACATAATTTTATTGGTCATTTCATGTACTAAATTTTTAAGCTTTTCCAGTCGTTGGCTCACTAGCTTGTTTTCTTGTTTTTGCTCCTGTAGCTGCTGCTGTAGCCACAGATGAAATTGCTGTTGCTGCTGTTGTTGAAGTTGCTGTTGCCATTGTTGAAATTGTTGCTGCTATTGCTGTAGCAATGATTGAACATCAAGCGGGTCCTGTTGCTGTGTGAGATTTTGTGCTTGTGAGCGTAGCTGGGCAGGGCGATTGTTGCCTCTCTCAACTGCGGCATATGAGGCACCTTTGTAGCTTGTAGCGTGGCAAGGTAGTTGCTGCTGATTGCTTCGTATCTGCTGTTCTTGCAGTTGCAGCTGTTTTTTAGATCTCATGCTCCGTTCTGACTGCAAAGTAGGTAGCTGTTGCTGATCCCTAGCAATGATTGTTTGGAAGGGGTTTTGATTACCTACACGTGTATTTATCTGGGCACGGCTCATGCTGGTTATATTTTTGACCCTTCTACAGGTCCCATAGATCGGCGGAGAAATTCCTGATACTTTTCGCATCCTTTGTAGCTGACCATGTGGTTTCTAGCGCAATGGATAGAGGTACGCTTTACATATTGTGGTCGTATGCATTGTGAAGTACTGTGATTTTCTCCACATCTCGCACAGTTAGGATGGCGTCTACAATATTTAGCTGTGTGACCATATTTTTGGCAACGGTGACAATGTGCGATTTCTGCTGATTCGCATTCTTTCTACCTTTACTTTTTGTCGGCAAAGGAATTTAATTTTATATATATCATTAATTTTTGCACAGGGTTTTATATTAATGAAAAATATATTATGTCATTCTTCTTTATTCCTCCTGAATTTTAGGTTGTGAATTTGAAGAACTTCATATCCCAACGTTTTGAAGTCGGCAATAATGACACTGAACAGGGTGTTGTGTTGCATGTCCCTTACTTCAATTCTATGCGGTTTTTCTGTTTTCATTTGGTAAGTATGGAATTCCATGCCGATTTTATCCATACTATTAAGAATTGCCCTATAGGTGTCACTGTCCATAGGGAAGATTCTGACCGTATCCCCTTGATTAACCTTGACGGTGATTTTGTCCAAATTAGTGACCTCTCCTATAAGTTCGAAAAGGTCATTTATGTTGGAAATGTTTACAACTATTTGCGGTGGCTTTGGCGTTTTAAGTTGATTGCGTGCATTATTTACTATGGGTTGTGTAAAACTTGTAGCAACACTTACATCCATATTATTATCCTCAGTTATTGGAACGTTAGTTGGGTCTTCAGTTATGTCAGCCTCATCATCACTGTTTTCATCCATAGCAAGCAGTGCAAACTTATTATTTGAGGTTGCCTGATGACTTGTTGTAGGTGCATGCAACGCTGAGTCAGCCATTAATCCTTTGTTACTGCCAATGGGAGATAAGGGTTTAACACTTTCTCTCTTTATTTTTTTCTGTGTCTGGTCATGCAGTAGCCTAGCGGCAGCCTTGGTGAGCTTTGTGGTTTGAGTGTCAGTGGCGATTGATGGCCTATTATGCATGTCAGCGCCTTTACCAGAGCAGAAGCCACTAGTTCTAACAGTTGCCATTGTGTATGTAGATTTACTAGTAATGTTGTAGTGGTCGCGCTGTTGGTAAAAGTTTGAGTTTGCATAATCTCATATGGTAGTTTGCCGCCTTCTTAGCGCATTCTTTCATGAGCAATCGGCTTATTTCTAAGCTGATTGCCAGAAGAAATCGGCTTGTTCATAGGCATTTTGAGTAATAATTGTTTATTAAAAATAAAATAGACAAAAATATATAGTTCAATTGGTTTGCACGTGTTTAAAGTTTGTTTAAACTTCGCACAAACAGAACAAGTATAGATTGGTTTCACTGATAAGAAATCTTTTTGTTTACATTATTATTAGATCTTGTACATCTGCGCGCGAAGCGAGCGGTAGTGCTTGCCGTAACGGCAGATCTCACCGTTTTATCACACTTCTCTTAGTGTTTATTTTGTTATTGTTCACTTGCCGACACCGCACTAGACGGCGTCCAAAGTTGTGTACCGTTAAATAACTGCTTAAAGCAGAAGATAAATAACAATTTAGCTTATGCGCGACACGACCGATCTCAATGAGTTGCAAATTACGA